>CAJQZM010019249.1:0-16790 GCA_907164665.1 Colias nastes | reverse complement strand
ACACAAAATTTTTGTCCACCCCCGATAAAGAAGTTTCACTTCAAAAAAAGAAAACAAATTTATTCAAACACTAAAACAAGGGCTAAATTTGTACCTGTAATATCTAGAAGATGTACAAACAAGTTATTTCAAAGTCAAACTACCTAATAAACAATAATTTTAAACCATAAAGTAATGTAAATTATATTTATATAACCTTGTATTGAGTTAGGCAGAGGTTCATTTCGATTTTAGTTAAAGTCCTTTACTTGTAGAGGCTTATGGGAATATCCTAATAACATTTAAATCAAATTACGTGTATTAAAATCACGTGTCCTTTACATTAAAGAACCGGTGATACTTTATATAATAATTATAAACTTTAAGAATATTAATTGTCAATCAAAACCACATTACTTTGATTGCAAGATATACTTTAGCACCAAATACATACATATAAAAAGAAACAAACAATATAATAAAGCCAAATGTATAACGTAGATAGTAACTATAATTTAGTAATCCGTGGTATTACAGTAAAAATATTGTATTTATATACATGTATTTGATCGAAGACTGAAAAATATAATAACAATTCTAGGTTGGTGCGAAAAATATTGCAATACAATTTCAAAGAATTGTGTCTAGACTTATACTTATTTTAGATAAAAATATAATAAAGAAATTCAAAAAATATTCACATGCAATAGTGAACAGTCACGTAGAAGTCGATTGAGCCAAACATATTGTCATATTTATTTTTGGATAAACCGATTCGTAAATATAAAAGGAGTTTCAATATTCTACAATGTAGAATTTACGATCAAACATGACTTCGGTGTTTCAATTCAGTACAACATACACAATAAAGCCTGTACCTCTGCCTCACTACTACTACTACTACTGTGCCTAGCCTTATCCCAGTTCATTTGGGGTCGGCTCTCCTCGTCATTCTTCTCCAGAGACATCGGTTCCGGGTCGTCGAATGTCTTTACTTTTCATGATGAGGAGAAGTTTAAAATGGCTTTTAGTTTTACGGCCGGTTGCCACCTGACGCCAAGACAGTAACCCCCCTTGCTGGGGCTTAAGACGCCGCCGTTGACCTCCATAGGTTCATCCGCCGCCGACCTCTACACAACACCCTGCCTAGTGCTGCTGCTCTCCACTAACCCTAAATCCGAATATGTCAGATCGGCCTAGCAGAGAGTACATTTGTGTTTGTACCACTTGTAATTTTTACCGCTTTCTTTGTGTTGCATAGGCGCGTTTTATATTGTTCGCCTATAGCCGGGTCCACACAGAGCAAGCAGCCTCGCGAAGCAATTGACGCGGAAAAAAAGCGTAAAAAAATATCGACGTGATTCGGCCGAGGAAAATGGTGGCCTACGGCACTTAATATATCACATCAATTTTGGCTGGCATAATCATTAATAATGCTGTTAAAGAAAGTAGATATTTGCCGTCAATTAAAATTAAGTCCTAAACCGTACTTAGTTTAAATTAATGTACAAGATTTTGACATAGTTGTAGTGATATATGTGTAGTGAGTTGGAATGAGCATTCTCTCGTTTGATGTAAATGCACCGTAACAGATTTAAAGTATTTTTCTTGTATTTAAACTAGATTTAAATTACAAATAAAAAACATATTACTGCAACAGAATAAATTCCAACAGCATCTGATATGATTCTCAACTAGCATCAATCAAGTGAATTGTTTTCAGATACATGAGATACGTCATTCAGATTGTTGATAATGTGCAATTAATTAAAGTGCAAGTTGAACGTACTTATATGCTTTAAAATAATTTAATGGCATCATTTAAAAACAGTATTTTTATAATTTATATGTTGAACATTGAAAACAGAGAATCTTATGTTTTTACTCAGTAATACATGCTTCAATTGACCAAAAGGACTTTCTTCTTTCTACTTTGATATGAAATCATCACCTTACAAAATAAAGCAGGATATCGTTTCCAAGAAGCAAAAATTAAAAGTCAATTTCCAGGTATGATTTCAAGTATTTTTAACATCTTCTCTTTCCCAGAAAAATCCTTACTGTAGATATAAATTAATTCTACTATAAGAAAAAATACTTGTTAAGTAAAAGCTATACAAATACACAGTAGATATCCTGGGTATTTTTCATGAAGAGAATAATTATTTATTAGCTGTTTCCTATTTATGAGAAAGGTCACTAAGAAAACATACCTAATAATTATATTAAATCTGTTCAGAGTAAATTGCCTTAACCTCTTCTTATATCTCTTTGCATTTATCTGTTAAACAACATTAAAAGTAAAAGGATACTTAGGAACAGAGTAAATAACAAATAATATCTAAATATAATAATAATTTAATATTCCACATTAAAATCACGCATAACGTCCCACGAAACAATAATATCAGAAAACATTTACTAAAATAACTTAGACTTTATCAGTATAAGTTTCTCCTCTAGATAAGTTTCTCATTCCAAAAACCCTTACCTAGGTACTTAATATATTATGAGGATATAATTTATAAAATAATTCCAGTCAGCCTAGATTAAAGTTATAATAGCATTACTTGTATTAAAACAACTTCTTCTGCTTTCCCTTCTTTGTATGTAATAATGTAATAACACTAACAAACAACAATATTTTTTTAATAATATAATCTATTTAATATAAGAAACATTCTCACCAAGTATATAATATTTTATCTATGTAACATTCAAAATTAATCTATATTATAGTACAATGAATCTATGGGGAAAACATGACGTATCTATTTGTCCGGTTCACTGTGGCTGTAAATGAGATTTATGGCACACCTGACCAAGAACTGCTTT
The DNA here is from genome assembly GCA_907164665.1 of Colias nastes. Lineage (NCBI taxonomy): Eukaryota > Metazoa > Arthropoda > Insecta > Lepidoptera > Pieridae > Colias > Colias nastes. The sequence goes on along the minus strand of CAJQZM010019249.1, from coordinate 13,976 downwards.
ATCTTTCACAGTGCAATATGTAAGGAAAAATAGCTTGATTTACATTAACTTGAAAGCTGTCTTCCCTTATTAGTGCGTTATTAAAACAGATTATTCTCAAATTGATTTGAATGGAATGCTTTTTGCTACAGATTTTGGTTTCAATTCATTTGAAATTAACAATGGTATTTAAAGTATTACTGTTAAATAAATAATGGTATTGTTTCATCTAAGGTAATATTAGGAAGTCAAAGAGTATATTTCTTTGTAAATCGCGCTAATGTTACATAGGAAGTACTTTTTAATAAATCATCATAACACTGTCCTACGATCTAAAAACAAAGAACGAAGTCAAATGATAATTCGAGTGTCATTTACATAATATAACATAATTATAAACTAACGGTCTTACTAATAAAATTTAAAATAATAATTAATAAACGTTCGTTACGTTCTAAATGTTACCCATTCGCTTTGCAATGGATTAGTAATTGCAATAACCTGCCTTGTTTTTATGATTGACGTTTCATGTGAGCAAGAGCAGGACACAGCTATGGTAGAAAATGGTAGAAATTTATCCATTGTTTAACTTTTGATTAGAGGCCGTAAAACATCAGTTTGTTGTTATGTGAAAGTGTCCGTAGAGTGTTTTTATAAAACTTTAAATGTATGAAACACGTATTTCAACTTCAATACAATTTTACTTACATCAATTTATTTATCTAATCTAAAAGAAAAAAAACGTAATAATATTTTAACCCTAGAAAGATAATCATATTGAGTAGTACGGGAAAGATAGTCATGCGTCAAATTTACGCATGTTTTTTAGTTAGCTCTAAGTCGCGGTATATTGTTTTTTTTCTATAAATTGTAAGTTATTATATATTTACAGTTATATTAGAATAATTAATATTACAAATAATTTATTTTTAATTATTTTTATACATATAAAAAAACGAAAACATTAAACGTCTGCTTTAAATCTACAATTCTTGTAACACGTATTATTTCTAATAAAAACTTATTTTTGACCACAATTATCAGACTTTTTTATATGTTATATATATATGTTGTACATATAGTTATATAAAAAAATAGTGAGAAACAAGTTTAGCACATATCAACGTATGCTCACGACATATAACTATGTTACATTTTTTGCAGGAGGCATTTGCCTTTCGTCATATTTCAGAAGGACAAAAAGTATAGTAAATACGTTTTTTTTTACTGAAGGCCTCCTCAGTACTTTCTTACGATGTACCAGATACTTCATTTGGCAACAAATTGGAGATATTATCACGCAAATATCTTATCAAAGCTGGTGATTCTAAACACCCACGCATAAACAAAAAAGACAGTTCCATGCTTCTATATTTCATGTTTTTTTGACTCAGATGTTTTTGTGCTTTGTTGTTAACATTGTGGCTATAAATTTTATATGCAATATGCAGGCAATTTTATTGATTCCATAAAATAAAGCCATTGCCCATCTCATTGTCTTCCTACTATTGAACATCAGGGAACACATTCGGTCTAATGCATCTACTCCGCCTTTTGCTTGAATGTAATATATCATCTTTGCTTTGTACCTCATCGGGAAAAGCTTCTTCTGTGTCACTTTGCTCGTCATCTTCAATTTCCTGGTCCTCCTACTTCACTATCGGTTTCTTCACAGGGACCCTCATCGCTTTGCATAAGAGCGGCTAGTATACAATATTCTTCCAATTTTCTATCCCCAATTGTTTTCTATGTTTGCTTCAATATGTATAAAAATAAATTTTTAACATAAGTCACAATATACAGTAAAAATAAGCTAAAAAATATTCAAACTACCATAGAAGTCAAAATCTTAAAAGTCACGGTAAAGATAATCATGCGTAATTTTGACTCACGTAGTCGTTATATTTCAAAATCGGTTACTCTAACTTTATTGACACGTATACCATAGGGTAGCTCTCAGTGACTTATGAAATGTCCTATAAGCACAGTTATGGATTCGCGAGATTTAAAAAGATACAGCTATATTTCGAAAACGCAGGAGTCATTTTGACGCAGACTATCTTTCTAGGGTTAATTTAATAACGTATTAACTATCAGAATGAGTATATATTCAATGTTGTATAATGTGAAATGGAATGTTTTAATAATCTCTATTCTCTACGCAATGCATTCATATATTATAACAAGTTATCATAAGTCCTAATACATAATCGAAAGGGATGATATTACAACACAAAAGCAAACACAAACCCTTTAAAGACGTAGCAATATTTCCAAACATAAATCTTAAACATACGCAAATTCAATATAACAAAGTATTTGTTGATAATTAAAGCGTAGAACTACTGTAAAATAACCATGTACGTCGTTTGTTGGAAGGGATCATCTTTCATGTGCCCTTAAATATTAACAGCGTAAAGGCGGGTCCACACAGAGCGAGCAGCCTCGCGAAGCAACTGCTGCGCGAAGCAGCTTGGTCAGTGGCTGGGCCGAGGGAAGCATGTGTGCTATTTTGTGCCATAGTTTGTGCGGAATATGCTTCGCGCGGAAAATTCATCTCGTGAAAAATTCTTCGCCTGGAAAATTCTTCGCGCGGAACATCCTTCGCGCGAAAGACGCTTCGCGCGGAAAATGCTTCGCGAGGCAGCTCGCTAAGCTCGCTGTGTGTACCCGCCTAATATTAACAACAAACTATTAAGTTCATCAGCGAAGCGAATAATTGACGCCTGTTATAAACACACCACACCTCTGTTTACATTTTGATATGAGGCTTTAAACTTCATGAGGTTCAATGCAAATTATCTAAGCCTCGCGTATAAATTTGGTAACTTTTCACGCTTGGATTTTCAACGAATAAAGCTTGTCAGTTTATGTAATGTTTATTACTAGCTTTACACCCGCGGCTTCACCCGCTTTTTTCTTTTGTATAATTTTATCACTTTTGTAAGAATTACACGTTTCCAAAATTGACAACCTCGACGTATTTTACAAAACTTAATAAAATACATAAATAATAGCATCTACGTTGTACGAATAGTTTCATATAAAATCGCTCATTTAAGAAACTTCTCAACAGTTCTTCATTTAGGTACTACAAGAATTACTAGACAATAAGTACTATACAGTATACACTCACTTCGTGGAATAGCTTGAAATACTACCAAAGATAAGGACGTAGTTTGCAAAGTACGCCACGGCTATAAAGGTTTAGTTGCTGACTGTATCTTAGTATAACTTTGACCTTATCTAATATCAAATAAAAGCCGTTAAAATGTCTATAAAAATACCTCTTCGCATTTGGCGCCTGAATATTGAAAACATAGCTACAGGCGAATCTACCTATTTATAATAATTAATAAGTTATGGTACAATTAAATTTATTTATTATTATAAGAAAATTAATTACATACATCATAGAAATAAATAACAACTCTGATTCAATGTAAACAGTCAATCATTAATTGTTTATTAAATATGTTCTTTATTTTGTTTACAGCAACAATTTGTCTATAAGAAATATATTTATAAACCTACTGAGTTTTGTATCGCGATGACGTGATAATACGTATTTCTCCATAAATTTCATTTTACCTTAAATACCTTTATAAGATAGTAAATCAAAGCGATATTAATATATCCCATGCAGAGGTATCCTGCGGGGTGCGGTAATTATTCTTGGAATAATAAATTCAAATAATAACTGGTGTGATGTATCTGGTATCTAAATAGCATCATGTATCTCAATATATTAAGATGCATGAATTATAGGTTAATTATAAATCAATCCATTCTTAAATTGCGTAAATTGTATTGCTCGTAATTGCATTTTTGAGTCCACTAAGAATAATACCTCATTAGATACTTACACCAATAAATTCCTATAATAGTATTTGCTAAGTTCCTCTTTATGCGTCACTGCACTACAAATAAAAATATATTACCACTTAAAATAATATACTTTTAATGTACCTATTACCCTCTATTAGCTATAAAGAAAGTGGCTTGAACCTATTGTACTTTAAAAGTATTTTATATTACACGATTAAATTCCCAACATTACATTATTAGAAGTGCGATAAAAAACGCTAATTCAACTCATAAACTTAGTACTTTCTTCCAAACTTTACTATTATATCCTAATAAAATAAAATTGTTTTCATATAAAACCGGCAAGTTCTTATTCCAATTTATTCAATAAAAATGTGGATAAAAACAACATTATTGCAACATTATGAATAGGAAATTGATTATTCATAAGCATCTGTCAAAGTTTGGACGAGTAAAAAAGTTTTAAATTGAGCTTAAGCCTGATTCCCACGACATGTTTGCTTCACAAATCCGACCGCGCCACACCACACCACATGCCATGGGAATCGGCGCGCTTGTCGCTCGCCAGTGCTTGCCATACGCACACATGCCGTGGGAACGCTCAGTTCAAATCGCGACGGATGGCGACAAGCGCTTGTCGTCTGCCAATGCTTGTGAAGCAAACATGCCGTGGGAATCAGGCTTAAACACGAGCGATCTACGTTCATCTGTAATAATGCTATTATTGGATCTGTTATCTCTAAAGGAATGTGGTATAAAGAATCAATATACATAAAAATAATAAGATAAGGTTAGGAAAAATATTGACTATTCGAACTCGACTGTATCAGCATCAAGAAATAAAATGCATACCATGTTTTTAAACACAGATTTAAAGCTTTATTTCTAAACGACCTACGCCAGTTAAAATCCTCAGGTTCATAAAATATTTACAAAGACAAATAGTACGTTAAACTTATAAGATTAGAGTAGAACTCGGTTAGATATTATAATAAAAAATATGTATATTTGAACTCGACGATATCAGTAAGCATCAAGAAAGAAAAATACATACTTGCAACTATTTCTTAGACACAGAAAAAAACTTTATTCCTAAACGACCTTCTAGTTAAAATCCTTAGGTTCATAGAATATTGACAAAGACAAATAGCACGTTGAGAGCCAAAGTAATCCTGAATGGCAAGGTCACGTGATCGAGGCTTGCGACAATAATTTTATCAATTCGCCTCAGGCTGCGTTATTTATTTATTTCAGGCGATGCGTGACGTGTAAGATAAAAGCTTGTTTACTCGTGTTTTCCTTTTATGTGGTGATGTTGTAGATGATGTGGGGATGACTGTTATGTTATACAAAATTAGTGCTATTTTATGACGAATATAAAAATAAATAGTTTGTTTTTATATTTCCTTTTAATTTGAAATCATTCTATTGTTTAAACGTTATTGCCACCTTGTACACTGTATACTGTACAGGCTATAAGCAAATGAATAAAAATACTTTGTAATTATTTGCATTCTAAAATAGGTCGCGAAAATAACTTTTTGAATGAGATCCTTGCAGTTAATCAATTAATTATGCAATACTAAATCCTAATAAGGTATATTATCGCCTTAAATTAGTCAAATCAATTTGCCTTATATTTGGTTAATTTAATAAGACAAACACCAGTAAAATATAAAGTTAATAAACAAACACATTTGAATTATGACGTCATAAACTCAAGTTACACAGGGGACAAACGATTCGCCCAGACGTTCATTATGTTGCTTCAGTTTGATTAACTCTAATACGAGTATATTATGATCAATAAACTTGATACTCAACAGTATACATCTACAATTTGAATCCCGTAACATTTGATATGAAGATTTATTAAAGGCATAAAATAATAAGAACACGTACCTAGGGTACGTACCTAACAAGAATGAAATTTAATAATCTAAATCATGAATTATGTGTTTAGATTTGGGTAGTCATATTAATTATTAGAAAATATTGTATGTATTATAAAAAATAATAATAATTCGCGGCATCGCCCGCGTGGTTAAGGAAATTCCATCAAATCAGAATGAAAATCGGCGTAATTGTTATTGGACGACGGAGGATTTGTTTTATTATTACGTATTTAATGATAGCCTTGTCATTTCATTACTTCCAAACAGAACTGACATACAATCAACAACGCGTAAAAGTTTCTTACTTTCAATCCAATCTCAATCCAAATTTATTTTTATTTTTAAGTTAAAATAAAGATAAATGTTCTCAATTCATTATAAATGACAGTACAAGAGACGGTCCTTGGAGCAGCTTCGTCATAAGCTGGTCACCGGGTACAATTTTTAACCGTAAATTCAAGTTGTAAGACCATTTATCACGGCGGGTGACGTCAATGTGCTGAGTCTGAAAGAACTGGGAGGTGAATTAAAAATAGATGTTCCGAAGATTAGGGTTTAATTTTTTATTTTGCTAATTATACTTACATTTTGCTATCCTCTCTGGCGTTTAAGATTAGAGGGGAAAATGTTGATGATTTTTAAATAGAAAATGTATCATATTATAATCCGTTTTTTAAGAAAATGCGTAAACTTTTTATTGAATAATTTTCTATTTTGTTAAGCACTTGTACCTATTTAAGCATACCTCATACATTGTAAAATAAAATTTAGATAAGCTTATTTTTCACTATCAGTGTGAAAACTCAGTCATGTTATAAAAGACTCCAATAAACGTTTTTATCTTTTCAAAAGCCACAGCATAGTGCAATAAACAAATTCGCTAGTGTGAATAATATCACAGTTGTTGACACCAAAATGTACGGTATCAAGGAACTCGTAACTAAGACCGGTATGAAACGACTACAAGTTACCTTATATTTATTCTGTGGTTACTTGGTCAATACGAGCTATGTTTGGTACATATCCGTAATCTTTTATCGGTTGTGGTTTAAAAATTTTGAAAAATATTTTAAAGTTTTGCATGAATAAAAAAAAGTTTAGATGAAAACGTGTGAGGAAAATTACGAATCTTATCATTTTCTTCGGCCGAGCCACGTCCACACTGACCGAGCCACTTCGCGCAGCAATTGCTTCGCGAGGCTGTTCGCTCTGTGTGGCCGCCTGTTTATTATACCTGATTTCACGAAAAGCTAACATCCAAAAAGTTTAGTTATTAGACCATTGAGTTTTCTCATAATTAAAAAGAAAGTCAGGTCTTGTTTTCAAACGAAAAATAAACCCACGTCGCAAAATAAGGCGAACCATACTGATAAAAAAATGGTAATCACCAATTTTCTGGTGTTCAAAATTTCATTATTTTCTTTTTAAAACTTATTTGTCATTAGTTTGTGAAAAATAATCATAAGAAAACATTATTTCCTTCATTACCTACTGTTACTAGCCCAAAATTGTAAGCGACGTTAAACCTTAAAAGGAATTAAGGAAAAGGTATTCCCTTAATGCCTTTCCGCTTCAATGAATGAATTCTTTGAAAATATAAAGAAATATTGTCCCTAAATAGGACAATGTCCACAATAAGTACATCCAGTAGGCTACGTTAACTCATAATAAAATTAGGAATTGGACTCAGAATAAAATAAAATTTATTCTGAAGACGCTTCATTAAATCTATTTTAGAAAATATATGATCATAACTTGGTAACTTATTAAGAAACGCGATATTTTGTTGTTGGGATGAAATTAAACCAATATTTAGAGAGAAATACGTTTAGATTTGAAAGTTCTAAGGTGTAACTCAAATTAGTTCGGAATCACAATGCCTACAACTTGATAGAATATCGGCTATAAATAGAATATTTATTATTGTAACAACAATATTCTATTCTTTATTCAAGATTACAGAAATATACACATCTACACCCAGGCCGCCACGCTCTAGTACCTAATAAAGTATGTATTACGTATGGTTCGATGCCTTTTCACTTTAATTGTTACAAAAATATATGAAGTTTCCAAAGTGTGTTTCCATGTCATTTGATACACTAGACTTTTTTCACAACACATTCAGACCATTCCTAGAATAAAATACCAAATAATTTTATTGAAAAGTAGACTAGTCATTTTGAAAGCTTTCGCTCCAGAATCCAAGAACATACCTTTAGAATTTATGACAGAAAATATTGTCTCAAAACCTAAAATATATCCTATTAAACTGGATTAAACGTAAAACATCTTTTGTCCATCCACAGCCTGCAATCTTACATCTTTTTGTTATGAACGAATGAAGAGACAAACAATAATAAAGATATAATAAAAGATTATTCTCTTAACTCCTCAGAGACCTCTGGTAAGGATTTGTTCCATTTAATTAGCACTGCCGCAGATCAGCGCTGCAATTTGTCAAAGCGCTCTTGTTAGTGGATAATGCAAACTAGTAAAGTAATTCTAAAGATAGTAAAATATTATATATTTATATAATATATTAAAGCCTGTTTTTTGTAAATAACTATATTACGGTAGCTGGGTAGATATTATAATATTTTGTTTTATACATTTATTTCCATGACGTACTCTTTATTGTATTCTTGCGAATTGCGACTTATTATTTTTATCTATTTCTCGTCCCATACATAGTGTTCAGTTATGCTTGTTACCTTTTGCTCTGATTGTCTGGAAGAGATCATTCATAAGTGATAAAGCCGCCCCAATAAGTTATGCGTTTTGTTACATTGTGTGTTACATTGTGTGTTACATTGTATTACATTGTCCAATATTGCTGACTTGGGCTATAAACCCCACCGGCCTATATCGCGGTATCAGCAATATTGTATGTATATAACGCGTTGATTTCTTAGTTTAGGGGCTTCTCTCTTAATGGTCGCATAACCACCTAAGCTACGGTTTCACCGGCTTAGCCTGAGAGGAGCACCAGTACCAGTAACCGCGCGGGGTGCAGGGGACGAATCCCTATTCTATATTATAGAATTCGTTAAGTTCTATATTGTGAATCGTAAAGTGAAATATATATATTGTGTGTGTATAAAAGTTGTGTTGTGAAAATAAATAATTTTTATTAATTTTGTGTTTTTTTTTTTAAACACAAATACACCACAAACTAATATTGGTGTCAGAAGTAAAGGGGATTTTTCATCCCTTGGTCGCCCATACCCTTTTTTTTTTTTTTTTTTTTATAGTGGGGAAATCTTCTTAGATACCCCCGGCTCCCGGGGATGGAGCCGTGGTTATGTCGGATTTTTACCGACTAAAACCCCACTCTGTTCCATCGCGCTGCTTTGGGCGGAACTGCGGGAACGGTTACGACTCTACCGCGTGTCCCGCCCAGCAGATGCCCGTTTCCAGGCCCACCACTAGAACCCCCCTCGCTGGCGGCTGCTGGAACGAAGGCTTACGCCACCAACGCGCAGACAATGGATCTTTCCCCGCTCCATCATCCGCGTTCCCCCGAACCCCCGACCCCAACACCGTCCGGCCGGAGGGTGCACGCCGGAAGGTCCTCCGATGTGTGAAATACACGTCGGGGGACCCTCCGGCGCACTTTTATAGAGATTACCTCGCAGCCCCCACCTCACCAGAGGTGGCGGCCCTCGGTCCGGCCCCACGGACCGGATTACGAGTTGGCAGACGGCCGTTTTACAGCGGCCGCCGCCCCACACCTCTCTGCAGGAGTCTCCGCGCGTCATCACAATGACGCGTCGGGATCCCGCCCTCCACTGCACGGCGTGGCTTGCTACCAGCGAGCCCGCCGCGCCGCGACCTCTGGCCGCCATCCACCGCCGCATAAAAGCCGGCTCCTCTCTGGTCCACAAACAGGACCTCTGCCGTCGGGTCAGTCGAGGCCTCCCAACCCCGACTGCCATTCAGCGCCACCTTTGCCTAGTGGACACGGGGTCCGCCAAGCCACGACCTCTGGTCGCCATCCCACGCCGCACACAGCGGCCGCTGGGCCACACCTAGCCCTGGCCGTCGGGCCGGTCGAATCTCCCCGACTCTAAACCAGCCGTTCAGCCCCTCGCTGGTCCAATTTCGCTTCACTCAGAGGGCCATAACTCTGAGCTACTGAGCCCCTCCGCCGCGACAAGGCCTGGACCGTTGGGGGGGTCGCCCATACCCTGACAAGGTCGACCTGATTCACACGGTGGGCCCACTACGACGCCCTTCACGAGGGTACTAGTACCGCCCGCTGCCAATTGAAGAAGGATTCTCCCTGTGCCGAGGGTTCACTGCCCGGCACCTGTACCTCCGCCGCTACCAGCTGCTGCCGTCGCTGCCAGGACTCCACTGTGTCTGATTCACTATCAGGCACCGAGTCAGCCAGCCAGCCACCGAGCCAGCCAGCCAACCAGCCAGCTAGCCAGCCAACCATCATCAAGCCTCATAGCTCGCCATCGAGTCACAAAGGCTATTATACCGGTGTATTACGAAACCCGGTAACAAGAATACATCGCGCCACCGACACAATAGGGTGTCATATGTCGCTGCGTGTCGTCATCGCCGCATTCCTGTGAGTGTTTCGTTACTTTTTATTGCCATTTATTTTATTACGTTATAATATATTTTATCATTGTTAAAGATGTCTAAGAGCGAGATTAAGTCCGAATGTTCTACTATTTCTGAAATCGAAAATATTCCGCTTAATGTCTTACTTAAATTTATAAAACCTTTCGACGGCGATAGACAAAAATTATCGTCGTTTATTAAGAATTGCGAGAGCGCAATAAGCCTTGCATCCAGTAGGCAGAAAGACATACTATATCGTTTTATTATATCACAGTTAGAGGGAAAAGCCGAATTAGCGTGTTCACTGAAAATTTTCGATAGTTGGCAGGACTTAAAAATATTTTTAAAGGCTACTTTCGGTGAGACTAAACACAGAGATCACCTTTTATTAGACCTTCAGAATTGCAAACAAAAACAAACTGAAACTGTTTCGCAATATAGCTTAAGACTGGAGACATTCCTTACTCGTCTTCAAACCGATATCGCGCATTCAACTAAAAATCCGGACGAATTAAAAGGGCGCATAGCTAGCACGGAAGACCTTGCTTTACATACCTTTTTGTTAGGGTTGCCGTCCTATATATCCACAATTGTTCGATGTCGTAACCCTACGACATTATGTGATGCTATAAATCTCGCGGTGCAAGAAGAAAAATTGTACAACTACGTTCAGTCATAAAAGACTATTGAACAGAGGCCCAAATGTAGTTCTTGTGGGAAACTAGGTCACTCAGAAAGGTCTTGTTTCCTCAATCGTCAATTTAAACGTAATATTCACACTGTTTCGCATGATGCAAAGCCATCAACTAGCTCAAATACTACTGCACCATTTTCTAATTCTCAAATTTGTAGATATTGTAAGCATGCAGGCCATAATATTACGGAATGTCGTAAGCGCCAATATAATAATTCTCGGCGACAAAATCACTCTGAACACAAAGTTCATGAGATTTGTGAAGATAGTAACAATGACTCTTTAAACTAAGAAGGATTCCGTTTCCGCGTCGTACGGAATCATCGACTCAAACCGACGTGACTTATGACTTATCTTATACTATATCGGCTCCATCTACTATATCGGCTCAATCTCCCATATCGGCTCAATCTCCTACATCGTCTCAATCTACTATATCGGCTCAATTGTCTCAATCTACTATATCGGCTCAATCGTCTCAATCTACTATATCGGCTCAATCGCCTCAATCTACTATATCGACTCAATCGTCTCAATCTACTATATCGGCTCAATCGCCTCAATCTACTATATCGACTCAATCGTCTCAATCTACTATATCGACTCAATCGTCTCAATCTACTATATCGGCTCAATCGCCTCAATCTACTATATCGACTCAATCGTCTCAATCTCCCATATCGACTCAATCGTCTCAATCTCCTATATCTACTAAATCTCGTAAGTCAACTCAATCACGTATATCAATTCAATCTCCTAAGTCAAATGTAACTCCTAAATCATTTAACACGAAAAAGTCCCGTACTAAATCTACCTATTCTACATTTCCTAATCCTCCTATATCGAAAGGTTATCGGTCTAATAATTCAGTTAAGACAACTTGCAATTCTACTATTAATCTTCCAAATAGAGTAACTCAGAACAATACCAATTCAGAATCTTTTGAAGCTATTTATGAAATTAATTATAACAGTAAAATTCATTTACCACATGTTTATGTTAAATCCTCATATTCAGACAAGCCTTTAGTACTTCTTGTTGATTCTGGTGCAGCTATTTCACTTTTGAAAAAATCATCTTTGCAATATGAACCTGAATTGATACCTAAAGTTATAAAATTTAAAGGTATCGATAAGCAATCTGAGTATACTGAAAGTCTTGGTCAAATTAAATTTGATTTTAAATTCCCAGATCATTCTATTATCACTGATTTTAATTTAATTCCTGATTCTATTGATATTAATTTTGATGGAATTATTGGCAATGATTTTCTTAAGTCTAAAAATGCTAAGATCGATTATGAGACCAATATCCTGAAGATAGATAATTATTCAATTCCTCTCCACTTTACCAAACCTGTATACACTGTTCCGGCTCGATCCGAAATGATTATTGAGTGTAATGTCACAAATCCTAAAATAACCACTGTTTGATATTTATTCTGCTCTGCTACCATTATACAATAACAATAGTTAAATACATACTGAGTACATACCTGAAGTCTCGTGCGCTGCTTCCATAAATATGTGGTGTGTCGGTCAGTCAATTAGTCAAAACAATAGGGGCCCCTTGGGGAGGAAAAAACTATATTTACGGGAATAATTTAAGTTACATAAGATAAAATAAAAAGAAAAGAGACAATTTAATGTATATAGTCACCACTGCTGCCAGGCACACTGCGTCGCCATTAAAACTCTTCTCACTTAAATAACTCGCGTCTGCGCGTGATTACTAATATCAATAAAGAGTACAATCAACAAATCCGCGGGCCGATTTACTAATTTACTACGTGATCAGCACGTAAAACAATCGACGACACGCTCCGATGCGCGCGTAAATAACTTCCGAGGTGGCCGATAACAAACACTAAATATACGACTTCACGCTAGCGGCGCGGTTGACGGACGGCGATAGACTCGGACAATAAATAATGTGAATGCCGCGCTCTCACCAAGCGAATAACAAGAACAATAGCCGGAAACGAACGCGGCTCCGTACCGAATGAATACATCGCGTTTCCGCTATCAGTGTGACCATTTAATTATATTATCTATTCCGAACATTCCCCCGTCCCAGTCAGGCAAAACCTGACTGAGTCCAAAACCAGAGGATAAGGATAGAACCTACATAACGGGCAGCCGCGATAAGCCCGCAACAGCTCTTTTAAGGACAGAATTTCCTACCAGGACCTCTGCAACTCGCGGAATACCGTCCGCGTCTAGGAACAGCCGCAAAATTCGACCACGTCTCCAAGACAGTGGGGGCATATTCATCTCCTTAACTAGGACGAGGTCACCGACCTTTGGTGGATCCGTTTTATCTGTCCAGCGAACACGCTGCTGCAACAAATGAAGATATTCTAAATTAAACCGTTTCCAAAAACTCTGAGAAAGTTGTTGCAGCAGTTCAAAACGTGAGAGCCGATTAACCGGAGTATCCTCAAATGGATATTCAGGGAGCGCATTAAGTGGACCCCCAATCAAAAAATGTCCTGGAGTCAAAACCTCCAAGTCATTTGGGTCCGATAAAATAGGACACAGTGGCCTGGAATTAAGTACAGCTTCAATTTTACAAAATACCGAAGGTGAGAACCGTTTCACCTAACTCTTATCTAAAGAACGAAACCGCGTTCATAAAAAATCTAAATTAATATATAATCTAATTCTGTGCAGGCTCCTTTATACCGAAAGGACCTTCAAACACGGGAGAGGCTCAATAAGCTTAATAGAAGCTTGAGGCCAACAATTCTCTGGTTGGAGCAGCCAACCAGGACCCCACCACAACGAATGATTCAACAAAACTGGAGCCTCAGAACCGCGAGATGCACAATCAGCGGGATTAACATCCCCTGGCACATGTCTCCATTCAAGATCAGCAACCGATTGCTGAATTTGCGAAACCCGATTCGCAACAAAAACTTCTAAAGCATGAACTGATGCTTGCAACCATGCAAGAACAATCTGACTATCAGTCCAAGCGAAAATCCTTCTAATATTAATATT
>CAJQZM010019247.1:0-17223 GCA_907164665.1 Colias nastes | reverse complement strand
GGGGACCGAATCGAGAAATTCCGTAACGAAAAAACCTCACGCTCCCCACTCCGACGGGCTCGGAGGTGTGGCTTGAAGGCATGCTATGCAATAGCTTTACCGCGGCAGTCCCCGAGTGCCACACGTCTTTTTTTATTATTTATAAGCCACTTACTAACGATAATGTATCTCTGTCATCAAATTGTTGTTATAAATAAATAAAAATAAATAATGATATCACTTAAATAGGGTACACAATTCTCTGCTTCAAGGATAACCTCGTAAAACCATCAGGTCGACTAGACTGTTTTTTTTTACAAGAGCATATTGGTTTATGGTCATGGCAACTGAGATGAGTGATAAAAAAAGAATAATAAATTGTCATAAGTGGAACGTGCCACAGACTTCATAATGTATGAGACTGAATTGTCTATGTTCTATGAAATGACAGTGACATTTATGAATACGGTCGTTAATTTAGCATTTCATTTCGCTCTAATGACATACAAATGAGAGGGACAGGAAATTACATTTGTGCCGGTTTGTTGAGTTTTTGCTTACAAATGTTGAACAATTTAATGTACGAAGACCCATTGTTTGCATCTTTCACAATATATTTTTTATTTTAATTAATGAACGTTATTTTTTTAGATAATTCATAATATAGTTATACGTACCTACTCTACATGAAAAGAAAATGGAATTCGTGAGTAAATGTAGAAAAATGTGAAATTAAAACTACAGTCAGTCAAGACAAGTGACTACTGAGTACTGACTTTACCAATATAAAGTGCTTGAAGGAAGCCTCATTAAGTAAATAAATTTTATTTAAGATGAGTTTATAAAAATAACATCGTTTAATTTAAATTATTTAATCCTTATTCTTAATAAAGTAATAAATAAGAATATGAGTTGTTTTGTTTGTCTTTATTTCACGTCGCAAAGGAGCAATCGCTTCAACTTGAATTGTTAACAATAAAAAAGGTAACGTTGTCTACTAAATTTTTCAAGAAATAAAAGCTTTACATCAATTCTTTACGTCTTATTCTATAAATAACAAAGTGATATTTTCTAGTAACATTCGTTTCGTTCTCCTTAAGATGTTCAAGAAATGACTTTCAAATTTCAAATAAGTACCCCTTGAGTTAAAGCCGTACGTTCTGTCTATATTTACTGAATGTTGTTTAAGAAGGACTTAATGCCGGCTTTTGTTCGCTTGGTTTGTTGCTATAGATTTTAAAGGAGTTTTGTTCAATAACTGATGCATTTGATATCCGTTTTAGTGAATTTGTTCAGATTTTAGTTTAGACTAGCTGCTCCGCGCAGTTTCACCCCCGTAGCTCCACTCCTGTTGCTCGTAGCGTGATGATATATAGCCTATAACCTTCCTCGATAAATGGGCTATCTAACACCGAAAGAATTTTTCAGATCGGACCAGTAGATCCCGAGATTAGCTCGTTCAAACAAACAAACAAACAAACAAACTCTTCAGCTTTATAATATTAGTATAGATTGAGATGTAATATTAGTGGAAATTATATAGATTTTAAAGCAGCTTATTGTTTAGCACATGTTTCTGATATTCATACTTTGATTTCGTTAATATAAGGTTTTAATAGTCATTAGATTTCAGTAAACTTGCGGGTGACAAGAGTAGAATTTATATTCAAATTCGAGTATAGGTATTTTAAAATAAGATAACCGAGACATTTAAATAAATTAAAGGTTTTATATTTTCACAAAATACGCATCCGAAATTTTTTAAAAGTGTGGTTATATTTTGATATATTATATATGAATGGTGAAAAATTCCTATCATATTTGCAGTTATTACATTTAAACTAGCTTAAATTTTGAAATTTGAGTCTCTTTGATATAAAATGCATGTCCATTTAGATTTATAGTTCTATCAAAAGTTATATATTATTCTGATTTATATGAATATAGAAATGACTGCGACTTTTTAAATTTTTATTTGGACGAGAACGCAAACTTTTCAGGACAAGCTGACCAAAAAAATGCACACATGCAAGCTAATTTGAACTCTTTGTAATTGGATTAAGCGATTGAATTACTTGACGTTGATGCATTTTTAACACAACTGAGAGATTATTTTTAAAATGGCAAATAATTGATGGATATTTTCACATATTTTATTCAAAAGTCATATACTTTAGTTTGAAGAAAAAGTGTTATGTTCAAAAAAGTTTACAATTTAAATTCATTTACTTTGAAGAAAAAAGTGTTATGTTGAAAATAGTTTATAGGTTGATTTTCTCTTGTATGTGGACAGTCAAAGTTACTAACTGACAAAGGCTTTTTATTGGCTTTTCACTGTATAGCGTTCGCGTGAGGCAATATTTTAAACATAGCAATCGGTAGAATTCTGAAAGAATTTCGGAATTAGGACTATCAATTTAATTCATTTAGTGTCTAACTAGTATCTATTTAATAATTGATCCCACAAATTTTTGGTCGTTATTAACCTCAACCACATAGCCACCCTCGCTTTATATTATCAAGTACATATTAGTTTTCCACCCGCGGCTTCGCCTGCGTTTTCAAAGCAAACCCCGCATTGTTCCCGTTCCTGTTGGATTTACGTTAAAAAGTCCTATGTGTTAAGCCAAGTAATCCTCTATGTATGTCCTAAATTTCATTGTAATCGGTACAGTAGTATTTGCGTGAAAGAGTAACAAACATCCATACATACATACTCACAAACTTTCGCATTTATAATATTAGTAGGACTAATATATTGAACAATAATACTATGAATGCACAAAACTTAACTGTATAATGTATTTATTAAATGTTTAAAAATTGCCTTCATTGAAAATTCATGTGAAAAACAATACTTTTACGCCAAAACTTAATGAGGATCATTAACAACGAACATAATGTTGAAAACTTGTTGTTATTATATTATAAACAATATTTTATACGCCCACCTGAAATTAAATTTAAGGTCCTGTAATTTATTCTTGTAACTGCGGTTACGTTATTTTAAAGTTATGACGTCATCAACCATATTAATGATTGTATAATGTTTCTGATTAATGAGAGAGAATTAAGGCCTTTTTAAATGTTTCTGTATTATTAAGCTAATATAAATGAGCTCTAGAAGAGTTTTCTTCTGAACTTTAAACTTGTAGTTTTCGGTACTTAAATTGTTTTAAGGACATATTATAGAAATAGTCTGGCTAGTTTTAGCTTGATTCTTCACTCGCATAGTACCCGGATAAAAAGTAGCCTATATTATCTGTGCCTCCAGTGAATAAGGGAATAACTCAAAAACAGCACTTTTCAGGAGAGACAAAAAACTATATATCAATACCAAATCTTTATAACTTCAAATTTTTAAGCTTGTATGGGTAAGATATGATGTTAGACTTTAGTTTTACATATGGACACAGATTGTAACAACCCCATAAATATACTTTTTTCGTGTTTTTTTGTAGTTGTGGCCTTATGAACGAGTACTTCATGGAATAACTCAATGTATTCACATATTTTTTTTTTTTTACTTTTTGCAATATAACGACTTATGCCCTAATGCACTATGCTCATAATCGCATAAAACGACTTATATTATTGCCAGTTTTGGTTTTATAGAAATGATGCGACTTATTATGCTTGAAATTTGTGTACTTTATGACTCAATTGAGGCCTTTTAGTGGAACAACCATGCACGTAGCTTGAAAAACGAATAAAATCAACGGGTTTTTTATCGTTATTAGATAATAAAAACAAAACAACATTTAGGTGTTTATGCATTTAACCCTAGAAGTCCAATCTACGTAAATTTGACATATACCGCGGCAAAATATCTTTGTCTCTTCTATATTTACCATCGAATCGCTTCGAAATCCAGAACCAACTTATTAGCCGTCGAGACCTAGCAGTACATAGTTGGCTCATCCCGGTAAATTCCGCCATTTTGTGGTAAAGAGGATGTTGTACGTCATTTTGACGTATAATTGGGGTTTTTACGATTGTTTCAAATTTTTTATTTTGTGATTTATTTGAA
This sequence comes from Colias nastes, assembly GCA_907164665.1. Classification (NCBI taxonomy): domain Eukaryota; kingdom Metazoa; phylum Arthropoda; class Insecta; order Lepidoptera; family Pieridae; genus Colias; species Colias nastes. The sequence goes on along the minus strand of CAJQZM010019247.1, from coordinate 13,214 downwards.
TATTTTTTTTTCCAAGTCACGTTTTACATGATATAGTATTATATACTATATATTGAGTATAAAATAGGATCCAGACAACTTTTATACAAGGACGAAAAACCTTCAATTTTAGTAAATGACGATTATTGTCCTCTGCTGGATTTGGACTCCAAGCAAGAGGATTGGGTGGCTGAAGATGTTGTCCGGAGTAAAACCGAATATGTCATGGTGGTTATACATTGAGGATACAAGCACTATAAAGAGATAAGAGAAGCCCGAAAACCATATTCCTGTATGTTCAGGAAACCTTACAGGAAAAGTTATAGGTGGTCAGTGGCGATACTTTACGGCTTGATATGGAATTTTAACAATTTCTATATCATATAATATCAAAATATATCTATATAAATAAAGAAAATACAATGAGCCGCAAAGATTTTATGAAAAAATTAAGCACAGATTTGAAGGTGCCTTGGATGCAAATACGACTAGTGGCACGCACTTTGAAGAGACTCTACGTGACAATAACCCAATTTTTTCAAAATATGTGGTACCTGCAGAGTATCCATAATATGTTTACGATAATGCAGGACCAAAAAAGTATCGATATTGCGGATTTTTTTTCCTATAAAAAAGGCAAATCACCAGAGCACAGTGGCTAAAACGCTATATGAGAGAGAACACAATATTCATAATTGTCAAGACTGGTTATAAATCTATTTTTTTTCTATGCGACTATAATTATAGTATTATTGTAGTTAGATTAAATAAAAAAAAAAGATTAAAAACTAGTTATTTTTTATAAAACTTACCCAATTATAAGAAGAAAATATAAGTTTAACATTTTTGTTGGCTTTTTTTAGATGATTCAATTATCGTTCTGTATTTATATAAACAAAGAGTAGGTATACTATCATTAAATGCACTTAATGTGTTAATTAAAACTGTATTTTTAATATCTATTGCAAAAAATAGTTAATTTCCATAGAAATATTATTAGTATCCCAAGTTAACTGATAAATACCTTTTTTAAAAAATATAAAGATTTGTTGTTGCAGATTTTAAGCGCGTCACACACGGTGAAGATACTATAATATTTTATGTTAAGATTCTCTAATATAAAACGTTATAGTATCTTAAGGTATCCGGTATCAGCGTTCTGACCATCATTTTTCTTTTTGTCATTGCGTACTAAGACCCCTGTAGAACCGCCATCCACAAATGACCCACAAAATTTCGGTTTATTGAAAAAACGATTGAAAAATAATATTAAGCAAAAAGGAATAGTGTGTGTTGTTTCCGTGCAGTATAGACCAATAGCAACACGGCATTAATGCCAAACTGTCTCATGTCGTCACTTGAACCAATGACACTAAAAGAGTTGTTCCTTTATGCTCATGTTAGAAAAATGACACAAATGCGTTTATACTAAAATAGTGTTAGGACTGATGGAACAAAATGAATTAAGTCTTTATTGAAAAAGTATAACTACACATACGTCTTTGTGTTCGTGGGTACTTTTGACTTGAGACGAATAGTTCCTTTGCGATTGCCTAAAATGATGGATAAGGTAACTTATACCGTTAATCACACCCTACTTATACCGTTTGGGTCATTCGAAAAAATGGGTTAGGATGCAGCTAGAGATATGACCTTTTGATATGTTGTGTATTTTGACGAGCTGAATCCAATGGTGCAGTAAAAACCAAAGGGAATAACTCGTCTTACTCCTTTATTCACTGGAGGCACAGTTATGTCGATCCAGACAATAATCTATCTGTATAACAAATTTTATATAGATCTCATGAGCTCTTTTTGAACAAGAAACGAACATACATCCATACATTCTTGCTAGCTTTCACGTTTGCAATATTATTTGACTCTAACAACTCACATCACATGACATATTACATCAGCTTTCTAGAAGATCTTCCAATACATGACATTTTATACAGAATACAGAACAACACGCTTTTGTTTCACTAGCTTCATTTATCGATATTTCTTGCTTAACGTTCAATAGAAATAGGTGACCCATTTAAAAGTATCAGTCTATAAAACATACCATTTAACATTGAAGAATTGCACTTCCAATACCTCAAATACAAGGTATAGAACTGAGTAAACGCGAGTAAACTCATGGCAGATTAATAGCCCGCCATTACTTCTCCGTTCAGCTCAATAGAACTAGTGACGTAACTTATTACACGGTTTATCGATGCCGGTGTGAATCTATCGAGTAATTTGTGCACATCACTATAGGTGTGATTCAACGTTCTTTTAGTAATTGGAGCTTTGTTTCGGGAAGGATTATAAAAATAGATCAGTCAGAGAGATTAAGGAATTGTCTTCTCGCTGAGAATTTTATAGATGTAACTTGTATGTAATTACATTGTATATTTTATTTGATGTAAAGGAGGAACAACAAAAGTTTCTAGAAACTGCTCTCTATAGAAATTGCTCTCCGAACTAGCAATGCGTAATGATATTGTTATATGACAATTGAAAAGTACTGCAACAACAAACTACCTACTTACATAGTTTCGTTTGAGTTTTAATAACATTCCGATTCCGAACATGTAAGTTTTTTTCAAGTGCAGTAGGTACCTACCGATCTTAATTGTCAGGCGAAATGCAGGCGCGACTTTTTTTGTCAACAAAAACTATTTAGGTATTCTTTATAAATACAAAATTAATAAAACAGACGCTCTTATTGTCTCTGTACTTTGTATATTCTCAAAATTTCAAAGTTAACTCAATTTAATATTCAGCGGATAAACCCGAAATTTTCCAAACGGGTACGATTGAAAAGGACAGCGGTGGTCCTAATTGAAGTAATTTTTCAGATCATTGAGGCAAATTTAATCGGAATACCATTTTTGAACAAACGGCGTAATTTAACTAAGTCTGAAGATTTTCTGGTAAACATTTTTGTTAAATTCTTTCAGCGGGAAGTATTTCTTAATTAGTGTTTATTAAAAATTATTTCCGCTGTTATATTAAGCGGTGTCTGTTACTGAAGATATTATTTTCTCTCAGTTTATGAACTACGTTAAATTCTACATTACTTTACATTACTATATTCACAGTTTATTTTTTGTCCGCTAGTAAATGAATGTGTATTGTGTATCTGCATTTCTGCACATATCAGCTGTATACAGGGTGTAATCGTTAAGTGTGCACAGGCGATTATTCCGCTATTGCAGATATCAAAAAACTATATACTGAAAGCCCTTTACCTAATGAGTAATAGTAAGTTTATATCGAAAGCCCTTTACCTAATGAGTAATAGTAAGTTTATATCGAAAGCCCTTTACCTAATGAGTAAAATGACAATAATAACTTTTAAAAAATAAAACGGGAAATATCCAAAAAAGTTACATTAAACACTCCCATACATTGAATTTTCCATACATTTTGTGTTCAAAGCAAATGTTCGAAGTGACGTCCTCGTTTTGGAATACTCGGTATTCCACATCGAGCTCTGTTTACAGTTTCTAAATGAATTTTTATTAAAATTTGCGAAGTAATTTAAGAACAAATTCAAAAAAAGAACCAAAATTTTTCATATTACATGTTGAGGACAGTCATATCTCATACTAAATGTATGGGAGTGTTTGGTGTAAAATTTTTGGATATTTCCCGTTTTATTTTTAAAAAGTTATTTTAGTCATTTTACTCATTAGGTAAAGGGCTGTCGATATCAGTATAAAGTTTTTTGATATCTGCAATAGTTACGGAATAATCGCCTGTGCACACTTAACGATTACACCCTGTATAGGTAACTAGCTTACCGCCCGCGGCTTCGCCCGCTTTGTCTAAAACCTAATAAATTATATACTAAAACCTTCCTCTTGAATCACTCTATCTATGAAAAAAAACCGCATCTAAATCCGTTGCGTAGTTTTAAAGATTTAAGCATACAAAGGGACATAGGGACAGAGAAAGCGACTTTGTTTTATACTATGTAGTGATAGTGAAGTTAATATTGTAATTACAATAAATTAGACTTTATAACGCCTTGTCTCGATGTTTTATTGCTATACTTGTCTCGATGTTTTATTGCACAAAATTTAGCTAATGTATGTGAAAATTATTTAACGGAGAAATAATATTAAAGAAGCAAGTTTACTTATTTTATTTTGTATTTTTTATAAGATATCAATTTAAAATTGTATGAAACATTGCTTGATGAAATTAATTCAGTGTCAACTAATCCACCAAAATATCCAAATGAAAGTGATGAAATCGTATTAAAACCAAATCACAGTAATGACGGAGTTAGAACAAAGCGATTTCTCAAAGACAAACACGCCAAAATAAAGAACAAATATTTGTGAATCTCGGCATAAGAGAAATCATTTTGGGTAAACATTATTATTCAGCATTTTACCGACATCGCAAACAGTTGTGGAAGGTATTGTGTTTCATGTAAAAGCGTACAGTTAACGCTAACCTGAGAGGTTATTGATTCGATTCGCGGTAGCATTCATAAAAAAAGATGCAAGTAATATAACAGACCAGCTGTGCTTCGCGGTTTCACCCGCGTGGCTCCGCTCCTGCTGCGTAATGATATATAGCCTTCCTCGATAAATGGGCTATCTAACACCGCAAGAATTTTTCAAATCGGACCAGTAGTTTCTGAGATTAGCGCGTTCAAACTTAACAAACAAACTCTTCAGCTTTATAATATTATAAGTACAGATATAAGTATAGCTTGTAAAAAGGTCAAACGCATTGATTGTGAAATTTGCAGAAGGTAACACAATTATAAACTTAGGTAGGTAGACGCGATAAAACTTAGAACAACCTAACCCAGAATCTAAGCCCAGAATGCATTATTACTCGCATAATATTATACAGACAAGGCTCTGCCCTGTACCATGATGACTTAAAGCAGTCTATTTTCCAGTGTAGAAAAATGACAGCATCTAGCTCCATTCTATACTAATATTATAAATGCGAAAGTAACTCTGTCTGTCTGTCTGTTACTCAATCACGCCTAAACTACTGAACCAATTTTCATGAAATTTGGTATGGAGATATTTTGATACCCGAGAAAGGACATAGGCTACTTTTTATCCCGGGAAAATGACGCAATCCCGGAAATCCCACGGGAACGGGAACAATGCGGGTTTTTCTATGACTGCGCGGGCGAAGCCGCAAGCGGAAACCTAGTTCTTTATAAGTCGTCTAGCGCCATCACTTTTCCACACTGGTTATAAGACTGCTATTAGACATCATGGCAAGCCTTTTCGTAAAAGCTCCATATAACAATATCACACAAGCATGTCAAAACCACATGAACATCACCCCATAGACATCTAACTCGAGACAAGAATGACGCGTGACAAATTATATTCCATCCCCTTTACCAAACATATTTATACCAAAACCTTATAACAAGAACCACGTAATCGTGTGTCAAACATAATAACAACTACCGTGTCGCGGTTCGCAGGAAAATGAGAAAAATTTAATCAAGTCTCCGGCTTAAGAGGAATAAGATTATTTTAATAAAACACACTTGGGGCAACCCTGCTGTTTATCTTCGAGTCGTATGTTAAAATTATGATTCTATGTTTATTTTTATATTAATTTAAATGTGCCTTCTGGTTTTAATACTTGAAGATGAGTTGTTGTTAAAATGTATTCAAACTTAACTTTAAAAAAAAACTTAAAAAATCCCGTCGTTAGAATCGAAGTCAACACTCAATCGTATTTTTAATTAGCGACACCAATACAATCTCTTTTCCATTGTTTGTTTCATTTCGTTGTGTGAAACTAATTAATTAATGCCGTTTGTATATCATCTGAATTACATCTCCAAAACCCTACTTCAATCACTTGATCCCGCGATTATATCCAAATAAAAAAAAGAAGGAACTCAATCCACAAATAACATACCTAATGTTTACTCCCAAAAAAATATAACATTTCACTTTAAATTTCCACGCAAAAAACGTTGCTCAGTCAACCCTTTTTTTTTTTTTTTTTTTTAAGTGGGGAAATCTTGCATAGATACCCACGGCTTCCGGGGAAAGGGCCGTGGGTTATGTCGGATTCCTACCGACCAAAACCCCACTGTATTCCGTCAAGCCGCATCAACGACGGGGCCACGGGTATAGGTAGAATTCGTCCGTGACTGCTCAGTCAACCCTACTTCCGTATAAAATAATAATTGCGCAGGCCGGTGCTCTAAGAGTAAGTAAGTCTATATATGTAAGTTTGTTGAATATAAACAAACGAATCCCAGAATTCATTTGCGAATTCGTTCCGAGAAACGGATGGTCGGGTCGTTTGCGAGTTTGAGGAATAATAAACGTCGACTTTTGTTTGTGAGGGTCTAACTACATCTGTACGCCTGTGATGCTGTAGAATTATATTTTCTACTAGTTAGGACTCTTGGATAGGTCTAGATAGAACGTAAGACGAATGAAACGAGATAAAGAATCTAGACAAATTTTCCATATCATTTACTTATTTGAAGAAAATAACACAATTTTTATTGAAAATCAAAAACAGTAAAATCATGAATTTATAGAATTAACTAACAATGTATCTTACATATAATGTATATATCTTATATCTTAAATATAATACTCCAAACGAACAAAGCAAAGAATCCTTTCACTTTGAAACTTTGCAAACACGAATGAAGTTGTTCCGAAATTGACAGCGGCACCAAATGTTCCTAATTTCTGCCTTTCCTGTACCATGAAACACAACGACAAGAGGTTTCGAACTACTGACAGCTTCGACATAGATGTTGTTTATGAAATATTGACGGATCGCAATCGCTCTCTGTCGCTGTGTCACTTGGTAATGGTCAGATTGTTTACGCTTTTTAACATGGCCTAAGTCTTATCCAATGACCGCACAGTTTTTATCCATGGGTCCTGGACTCGAGTCCTGGTGGAGACGAAGAAAAAAAATTTCTCGGACACAGAAGGCTGATAACCTACTTGTTCCTAAAAAAAATCGATCAGGGAAACAGATGTATGAATAATGCATCTGCCCCATACCCCATTAGAGGACATGGGACTTCACTTTGTCTTCTAGTAGATTAAATTGACATGAAACATATCATACTCAATATAATAATCATAGACAAAAATAACACATACAAATAGGGTATAATGCAGGAAAATATAGAAAGTAAGTAAGACGAGCACGTCCATTTATCAGACCTTCACGGTTTATGAAAATAAATGCATAGATGTTTATTATTATTATACGGCTAACGGGTACACAGATCACTATGAAATTTAAAACACAGATGAATTACATTCTGTATTATAGCATAAAAGTCGTATTTTGTAGCAAGTTTGAAAATAAAATATTATATCGGTATTCGGTACTATACCACGATAACTGTAAAAAAAATGTTCATTTGTTAACTCCAAGTAGTTATAATTATCATAAGTTTAAAACTTCTTTTAACTACCATTAACTACTGAACATGTAGAATAGTAAGACTAATTAGAACTTATAGACTGACTTCGCTCTAGAATGCAAAGTCATTAGTTGCCTACCAACTTGTAATAAGTTTCACGCCAGTGGAAGATAATTTTAAACGGAAGGCAAAATCTGTTTGCTTATTACATAGTGATTTTTACCAGCTATTCCGCGCTGTTTTAAGGGCAAAATCAAGTGTTTCTATAGCTCATGTGTTATTCTGATTTATAACTTATATTCCTGTAAAGTTTCAAAGGGCAAAGTCAAGTAGATATTTGTATGGCTCATATTATGTTGTTCGTAAAAGTTCTATTTCTATAAAGTTTCATACAAATTGGTTATAAATAAATATTATAGGTACAAAAAACGAATTAAACTTAAAATAGATAGATAATAAAGATTTTCAATACTTTAAATTACACTGGAAATCTTTTTCTGTTTCTGAAACTCTTTAATCATTAAGTTCATGGCTATTGAGATAAAAATAGTTTTGAGAAACGTCTTTTTTACAATTAAATCTTTTTTGAAAATCATTCACCTTCTTATAGATAAAGTATTTATCACATACGCACTAAAGAACGCTTTAAAAAGTCTTGTTCTACTCATTGATTTTTAATAAAATAGGCAAAGAGCTTGACACAAAAACGTGCTTGAATTTTGTCATCAACTTGACAATACATTTGTACGATGTATCAGTTAAATACGCACGCCAAAATGCCATTACGTAAAGTACCGTATTCACAAAATACGTTAATACTTATTGTAAATCATTACGGTAATAAGTACGAAATCATTGTATGACAGTAGCACATGCTACCGAAAGATATCTCACGTGTAGTGAAATACTTTGATGGATTTTTCAAACGTTCATGTACTAACTATTGTAGAAGTCAGTCAATGGGCAAGGAGGTTACCGTGTCGTCTTAAAGCAGTATTAATTCCAGTGTAGCTTGGTGATGGTGCTAGACGACGTATATAGCTATGTCTATCTCCGACATTGCAATTAGAACTGCTTTAAGACGTCATGATAACTCCAGCAGGCCGAGACAAATGGCAGAGGAATAGACTAATGCTAAGGAATAGAACCCGCTATCGATACAAAAAGGATTGGGTCACCTTACCAACGACGACGACCACGAACAAAATGTTCATGCAATCGATGAAATCGCTTATGTCAATAATTAGCGATTGCAGTGTCTATTCCTTGGCGTCTCTGACACTTGACTAAAGTCCCAGATTAGAAATAAAGTAATCAAATTCTAGACAGAAAATAAAAGAAAACCAATGAAATAGATGTCAAATACATCGACCGCACACCCCGCAAGCTGCGGTTCACTTTTACTCTCGTTCAAACTCAGTTCTTGTTTAGAAACACTGTTTTAACGAAACTATTCAAGCTGCACGTTATATGCGATTTTAAATTTCAATTTAAAACTTGTACGACGTACTATAGAGGCGTACAAAACCGAACAGGCAAACTTTATAAAAATCCAACGACTCAAATGAACTCTGAAGTTCGAAACTTCTTTATTCACTGCCATCAAACACCCTTTTATATTCGCTATAATGTTTATTTAAAAAGTATTTGCATTCAAACATTTTATATGAGAAGTTTAAACTTCATTTGAATATTGCAGCTAACGTTAAAAATGGAGCGCATAAAATGCGAGTAAATCAGGTTTATGCTCATAATTTTCCTTGCCTTTTCAAATGCTAACTCTTATAGAAGTATTTAGGTATGTGCGTTTATCAAACGAAGCCTCGGGCTGTTTGTTTATATAATTTTAAAGCCATTTGTTTTAAGATTTTTATTAAACAGTGGTCATTGAAATTGAAAATTAGTACACAATACTCTGTCTGTAGTATTAGTACACTATACTAGCTTTCCGCCCGCAGCTTCGCTCGCTTTGTCTAAAATCTAATAAAATAAATACTAAAACTTCCTCATGAATCAATCTATCTCTTAGAACAAACCTGGTCAAAAAAATTGTATGTTTGTTCACAGGAGGACGAGCGGCCGACCATGAACTTATCACGAATAGAAGCACGTGGGATCAATGTTACCAATTGTGAGTATAATCTATTTATATCGAATATAAAAATGAATACCTTTTTCCCTTGGTCACGGCATCACGCGTGAACAGCTGGACTAATTCGTTTGTTGTTGTTCGTTAGTTGCGCAGAAAAAAAGACAATTTAGATATATTATGTTATGTTAAATAGGTTAACGACAAAAATTAAATCTTCATCACTACAGTAAACAAAAATCGTACTGTCCTTACTTCAGATCCCAAAAATAGTCTGCAAGTAAGCCAAAATTCAGTCAATAACATATTTATTATTCACATACTATATTAACTTTTCGTGCCGAAGCTCCAAAAAATTAGCTGATAAATTACAAACGAGATAATTTAAATTTCTAGTGAAAAAGAAATTGCTCTAACAGCTATTATATTTTATTCACAGTAAAAACAAAAGATCTAACAATGATACGATATTCATCTCAGCTGACTTATACTTTATTGGACCGATTTGTATTGTTAGAAAATGTTTTCTCACTCATTAAAAAATAACACGATCAAAAAGAAACTTTAAAATAAAATACTCAATAAGCATTTTAGATCGACTGTTGCATTTGCGTAATTCTATTTTTGCTTGCATGTTAATTTCAATTATTTATGTTCTAACATTTAATGTAATTTGGCTATACGAGTCATGAAAAGACAAGTCTTATTACCAAACAGAGAGTTCATTTATATGTTTTTATTTTATTTCTACCGATTTTGTAACTTATTCGAAAGAACCACTTTTTTGTACATTACTTTTTTCGTTGCCAATATGATATTAGATACTCGTATATGCTCAATGATATATCTATTGCTTTTTTAACTACTGTCACAAATCATAACTACATTCCACACTATGAACACAATTTGAATTTGAGTTTACAACTTGACGATCGTTATTTGTTATACTTTTGAGTTAACAATGCTTCACAATGGAGCAAGTAACCAAGCTAGTTACGTAAACTTTTCTACAAATGATCCCACTTATTTGCTATTATCCCACTTTCATTTATTTTAAATGGAGAAATGAAAATGTTATTTATTTGAAGGAGGCTCAGTCATTTTAGTGAGTAGATTTAATTAGAATGACGTCGCATATTTCTGCATCATTAGGGGATTCATTAAATTGTTATAACTGTTTGTGTGATTAGGAAAGTTCTAAACTATTTAATTTTGATATTATTATATTATGTACAAGTACCACGCCGATAAAAGCACGGGAAGCTAGTATAGAAAGCTTATATTATTCTGGTACGTAAGAAACAACACTGCTAAGTTTCATCAAAATAAATAGATAGCTGTTATTTCAACATACCAAACATCCTTCAATTTATTTGTATAAACACGCTACCACGCATACATTAATCTACCCAATATGAGAGTGAACCAATTCGCAATGAAGCCTGAATAAATACGGATTTGACTAACATAATGCCATCTTAAGCCCGGTAGAAAATAGTCCTTTCATTTGTCATTAAACTGGAAACCATAGAGCGAGCAGCCTCGCGAAGCAATTGCTGCGCGAAGCTCGGTCAGTATGAACGTGGCTCGGTTGATGAAAGCGCGTGTTACTTTTTGACTAATATAATGCCATCTTTAGAACAGAAGAAGATAGTCCTTTCATTTGTCACTAGGCAGATCCTTACAGAGCGAGCAGCCTCGCGAAGCAATTGCTACGCGAACCTCGAATAATGTGGACGTAACTCAGCCGAGGAAAGCGCGTGTTCCTAAATTTTATCTAACATAACCTTAAGCCCAGATAAAGATAGTACTTTAATTTTTCATTAAATTGGTTCACACAGAGCGAGCAGCCTGGTGAAGCAATAGCTGCGCGAAGCAGCGCGGTCTATATGTAGGCAGCTCGGACAAGGAAAGCGCGTGTGACGTCACTTTCCTGGGCTGCCTGATCCACACAGAGCGAGCATCCTCGCGAAGCAATTGCTGTGCGATGCTAAGATCTGTGTGTATGTGGCCCGCTTTGGAAGCGCGTGTGACATCACTTTCCTCGAGGCTACGTCCACACTGATCATCGCTTCGTGTAGCAATTGCTTCGCGAGGCCGCTCGCTCTGTGTAGACCCGCTTATTGTAGACATTCCATTAACGAAGCCGAGTTAAAGCGTTTGTGCGAACTTAATTAGCTGTAAACTGCGATTACAGCCATTATAATTTAGCCGGATTTCGGATAAATATAAATTAGGTAGCTTTTATAAATGAAGTTTACGGTACATTTAAAGATTAATTAATTTAACTATCACTGGTATCTTAATTGTTAATAAGACAGATTGACAGTGCGATAGCTCAAGGAAGCGAAGAATTATTGAGTTTTATTGTCTAGAGAATAAGAGCTATATTTGATACTGAGTAAAACTATTAAATAAATAATTAAAATTATCTATTTTCCCTGTACTCTATATCTAAGCGATTCTTTACTAATTAAATTATCTAGCAGACCAGTATCGAGTACTTTTACACGTAGCTGTATATGAGAACTTTCAATGAAAGTTTTCATGTCTTTAAGCTGCTCAATAATTTCATTTTCCTGACGTTTTAATGATATTCTTTTAAAAATTCTAACAATTACTCTCTATTTTAACTAAAGAAATTCCGTTTCTATGCCAATATACTCCATACAAACAACTACATTTTCACTAACAGTTCCTTACATTCAGTATATAATATTTGTAGTATATTCCACATGAACGCAACCATGAGGATACCCTACAGTTGACTAAACTACGACAAAACCATTAGTACCGTATTGCGTATGTCAAAGGCCATTGTAGACCATTGTGGACCATCAATACATGTTGGCAATTGTCTACAAATGGTAGAGTATTCAATATACTCTGCAAATCAAAGTTCTATTCATATGTTCATATAAACCTTGTATTGATAAACGACCGTCTTCTAACTGTAATATTGTATATTTTGACTAGCTGTTCCCCGCGGTTTCACCCGTATTGCTCCGCTCCTGTTGGACTTAGCGTGATGATACAACCTATAACCTTCCTATAAATGGGCTATCTAACACCGAAAGAATTTTTCAAATCGGACCAGTAGTTTCTGAGATAAGCGCGTTCAAACAAACAAACAAACATACAAACAAACAAACAAACTCTTCAGCTTTATAATATTAGTATAGATAAATGGGCTATCTAACACCGAAAGAATTTTTCAAATCGGACCTGTAGTTTCTGAGATAAGCGCGTTCAAACAAACAAACAAACTCTTCAACTTTATAATATTAGTATAGATTACCATGATGATGTTGAGTGTGTGATTAACATATTGTTAACCCAAAAATATACGGTTATCATTTAATATTATTATATCACTTCATAGTATAACACAAAGTCGTTTTCTCTGTCTCTATATCCCTATGTATGCTTATCTTTAAAACTACACAACGGATTTTGAAGCGGTTTTTAATAGATAGAGTGATTGAAGAGGAAGCTTTATTATTTATTAGGTTGTAGACGAAGCCGCGGGCGAAAAGCTAGTATAAAATAATAAGGTTATTTTAACGTAATAAATATCCGGGAAAATTGTAGGAATAAGTATTTATAAATCCTATGAAGTCTTTATAATGTTAGCAGTTAGACGTTAATGAGGGTTTGTATAAACCTGCTAATTTCAGTGGATTTATTTCATCCAAAATAGCGACCTATTGAAATCCGGGTCTTACTTTTGTTGCAATAATTAATTAATTA
>CAJQZM010019246.1:0-11205 GCA_907164665.1 Colias nastes | reverse complement strand
CAACTTTCGAATTTATAATAGTTATTAATTATAGTAGAGCCATTTTAAGCAACATTTGACAGTTCAACAAAATTCAACAACGTAACCTAGTAATGACGACATAGAATAACATGATATTTCGTTTTGTTAGAACAGCACATTTGCTTAACTTTTTTCAATAATTACGATTACATATTATAATAATAATGACCAATACAAGTAATTTTAAGATTTGATTTTACTGATAAACCATTCGCAACATAATAAACAATTTCTGATTTAAAGAACTGACGTCGCTACAATTTTGTGTCAATAAACCTTTTTTCTTTTTAAATAACAGAGACGTTACTCTAAAAATCGAAATCTGACATCTAGAATCGAATGCATTGATTACTTGTGAATAAAAATCACCATAACTTAATAAATGTGTTGTGTTTTTTTAATAATGTATTATACTTGTCTTATTTTGCTCCCTAAATTTACGAAAGAAAGTATATTACTGGGACAGGGATTCGCCTGCTGAATTTTAAAATTGACATGTGTTTCAAGTTCGATTGACAAATGTTTTAAGTCCGTATCGATTAATTTACTTTAATCGATGTTTTTAAGCAGGTTACCTCTCTTCGAAGATAAAATTGATAGACGTCAAATGTTGTCTATTAAAATGGCTCGACTATAGAATGATTACTGAACACTTATTGACAATTTGTCACATAACTATATGTAAGGAAGTGTGAGAGAAAACTGGAAATATATTTTTTAGAACTTGATTTTTGTCTATTTATTACGATTTATCCCATAAACTATTACATTTATTAAAAAAATAGTTTACTAGCCACTATTATACTGTAAATAATTAATTTGAAGTTATACAAAAATTATTTAAATTAAATTATTATAAAATCCAAAAGTTCTTAATGAAACTGCACAATTATTATGTAATAGCATCGGTTTATTATTACATATATAGTACATTATAGATCGACATCACTACATAGTATAAAACAAAGTCACTGCAGTTGCTGTCTGTCCGTCCCTATGCTTAAAACTATGCAACGGATTTCGATGGGGTTTTTAATAGATAGAGAGGTTCTCGAAAAAGGTTTTAGTCCCTAACGTTGGTTTAATGCTCTAAGTCCCTAACTATATCATTTGTTACGTTTTCTACAAAGCGGGCGAAACCGTGCGCGGAATGCTAGTGTATGATAATTTAGCATCTGTTTAATAGAATTACATATCATTAGATTTCCGCCCGCGGCTTCGCCCGCGTTTTCAAAGGAAAACCCGCATAGTTCCCGTTCCCGTGGGATTTCCGGAATAAAACCTATCCTATGTGTTAATCCAAGTTACCCTCTATATGTGTGCTAAATTTCATTGTAATCGGTTCAGTAGAATTTGCGTGAAAGAGTAACAAACACACACACACACACACACATCCTCACAAACTTTCGCATTTATAATAATAGTAATATTATAAATGCGAAAGTTTGTGAGGATGATGATAAAATAAATGAACTTTTTATTTATTTATTTATTTATATTAGTAAGATAAGATGTTAAAGTTTATTATAAGAGTATTTTTAATTTGACAAATTTCAGTTAGATTCAGATATTTAACGCTCTATATTAAAGAAATAAAGAAGCTGGCACTGTCTGGCAGCAGCACATAGCCAGACCATGGCTGCCAATACTATTTTGTTTTAAATTAGGTTATCTGGCAAATTTAAAGCCAGAGGAAATGACTATTGTCATTCATGACTGGATTCATTTGAACCACCCGTTGAAATATCTGGACTCTAGCTAATTCTCACTCGTAAGAAATAAATAAAACAAAGATTACTTGGTTTTAATTAAGCTATTGCATAGCTTTTATCTCAGACTTTGAGCGCGGCGACCGAATGTAAAAATTCCTTAACAAAAAAACCTAACACCCCCCACTCCAACCGGCACAGCGGTGAGATGCTATGCAATAGCGCAACCGCGGCAGTCCTCGAGTGACACACGTATTTTTAAGCTATTGCATAGCTTCTATCGCGGGCCTTGAGCGCGGGGACCGAATCGAGAAATTCCGTAACGAAAAACCTCACGCTCCCCACTCCGACGGACACGGAGGTGTGGCTTGAAGGCATGCTTTGCAATAGCTTTACCGCGGCAGTCCCCGAGTGCCACACGTCTTTTTTTATATTATACCTATACTAATAAAGCTATACTAGGACCGATTCGGATCGGTTAATCGACGTTCGGATAATCTGTACTTTACATTCCCGTGAAGCTACAGAGTACCCCGCAGGCTCCTTTCTGTAGAAACTGCTTTACGAACTGATGAAAAATTATTTGTTTTTTTATTTTTGACGATTCTTAATGCGCTATCAAACAAAGTGTAATCATAGGTCTAGCTGAATAAATGAAAAAATGAAAATGAAAAATATTTATAATATATAAATGGAATTTTTACATTCGGTCGCCGCGCTCAAGGCCCGCGATAGAAGCTATGCAATGGGTTTAAGTACACAATGTTTTTTAATTTTTTGCACGATAGGGCTGTATGACACATTCAGAATCAAAATATAATTATTTAATCGTACATATAACATGTGTTCTTATCATTATCGTAGATGCATCAACATATAATTATCAACGTTTCTGCTGGACACTGATTATTAATTAAACGGACTAAATAGTGACAAGTGTTTTGTGTTAATTATGTGATTGGTCTCGGTGAGTCTTTTTTTATAATTTTCTGTAGTTGTTATAGTTTTCTAATCGTAATTACAACAAAATCGGAGACTTCTGTGAGACCCAAAATTCGGTCACCAAGAAAGCTGTTTTTGAACTTTTTTTGCGAAAAGAAAAAAGAGAATATTTTTAAAAGTTTTGAAAATAGAATTTTTCGGTATATAAAGTAAGAAAAATTCTTTATTTTAATGTTTATTTGAAATGTTTTGTTAATTTAATATTAATTATCGTTTTGTTTTCATCACTGAACGGAGATTTGCAAGCAATTTACAAGGTAATTTGAATAATTAGATAATTATTTGATATACATAGAAAAAGCTTTTCAAATACGTTTGAATTTATATCATAATAAATTATAACTTCCCTTCAGTTAAACTTCAGTTATTTTTCCTGTTTTTACATAGAAGAAAATCAAAGTTTTTACAAGAACAATTAATGTAAGGAAATTAAAATAACAAATGAAATAATTTTTAGTACTAAGTATTTTTATAATATTATAATATACCTATGTAATATTATAACAATTATCGATACTTTCTTAAAAAAATTACCAAATGTTTTTCAAACCATTATGTAGGTATGTCTGTATGTCTAAGAATAGAATGCTTTAATTAATTATTAATGATAAGAAACTAAACGTAATTATTTTAGTACGCAAATCCGTCGATTATAGGTATCTAATTAAATATTTTAATCATTATAATACGTGACGCCATATTCTTTAATAATATTTTAACAAGCGCAGGTATGGAAAATTTTTTTTAGGTATCTAAATAAATAAAAAACTAGCTTTCCCCCCTGCTTCGCTCGTGTATTCAAAAGAAATTCACTTCATGAAGTGCTCTTAATAAAAACAAAGACACTTCCCGCCGTCGGGAAAACTGTAATTTTAATAATGCCTAGATAATTTGTACTATACAGGGTGTCCCACTATAAATTGGTATACTAAGCGCGAAGGGACTTGTAGTTTTGCATACACTGATCACGTAAAAAATACTTAAAAAACAAAATTACAACAAAAATTGTTTACTTAATTTTTCCTTAAAATCCATGTTTTCGTCTCTAGCTTCGCGCAGCCGGCATATACCGCTTAACTTCGCTAATGTGAGCATTTGTCTATGAAAACATAGCTCACGTGCGGGTGGCAAAGTTGAGCGTGTTGCTTGTTAGGGATGTACACATAGAGTTTTAAGAATTCATCTATTTGTCTAAAAAATTCGTCTGGAATTTTTTAAGTATTTTTTACGTACTCAGCGTATGCAAAACTATAGCCTCCTTGGGGCTTAGTATACTCTGTATATAAATTTATTTCATGAAAACAAAATAACAATAACAAATAAGAATCGAACTATTTACTAAGTGTTTTTTACTTGATATTTCAAGTGAAACTTCTTTGAGAGTAAAATTTCAAGGTCGTGTCATGGTAATACCGTCACGTCACGCTTCAAGGCGACGATTTTGGTATCTTTGAATTTTGGCAACGAAGTTTCACTTCTGACACGTGTGCTCGGTACACACGCTCTGTTTTCAGATTTACAGGGCATATAATAACAATAACAACGACAAACTAATATAGGTACTTATACATGATATTTAAGCATATTTCGATATTACGTTTTTGTTTTTTTAATCCAAATTTCAGCTAATTAAGTATTTTAGTGTCACCGTAAAATCGATTTCCTATAATAACGCGCGACAAATACCTACGTAAATATTGCCATTTTATTCGAATCACAGTCGCATTGGAGTGATTTTTTTTCTCTGTAAAGAAAATGTTTTGATTTTTATAACAAAATATACATATAGAAGAGATGAGAGATGTCCTGTTACATTATATAAGTTATCATGGTAGGTAAGTTTTCTTAATATCTTGAATATATAGGGACAGAAAAAGCGACTTTGTTTTATACTATAATTATGTAGTGATAAACTAATATAATTCTGTGTGTAATTAAAATTTGTGTAAAATGTATAATTGTGGGTCTATATTGCCTGAATAAAAATAATATGAATAACTAGCTTTCCGCCCGCGGCTTCGCTCGCGTTTTCAAAGAAAAACTCGCATAGTTCCCATTCCTGTGGTAGTCCCGGGGGCTCCGCTCCTGTTGGTCTTAGCGTAATGAAATATTGCCTTCCTCGATAAATGGGCTATCTTGATAGATAGTATGATTTGAAAAATTCTTTCGGTGATCCGAAATAATTTTTCAAATCAGACCAGTAGTTCCTGAGATTAGCGCGTTCAAACAAACAAACTCTTCAGCTTTATATAATATTAATAATTAATAAAGTATTTTTTTTATTTTTTTATGTTAGTTCCAACAAAAGAGCAGGCGACTCACTTTCTGGAAGTTCGTCGCCGCCCATGAGCGTTCGCACTGTCGGAGACTTTACGAACGTTTTGCTGGCCTTTCAAATGTGTATAGGCAAAAGTATAGATTGTTTTCACAAAACTTTTCACACACGTGTAATTATTAAAATAAAAACGATGATTTTCATTATCTTACAACCTTGTCATTACTGATAGCTCATTTGAATTGGCAACTTAAATCATTAATTATTTTTGTATTCAAAATTGCTTAGATAAAAGTCTCCAAGAATCGGGGCTTAATGTTTTCCACGATGTAGATTTGAGCCTAATTTCTACGAACCTAAGTAGATACCTATGTTTGATTGTACGAGTGATATCACTACATAGTATAAAACAAAGTCGCTTTCTCTGTCCCTATGTCCCTATGTGTGCTTAAATCTTTAAAACTACGTAACAACGGATTTTGATACGGTTTTTTTAATAGATAGAGTGATGCAAGAGCAAGGTTTTATTATATTATAATTTATTAGGTTTTAGACAAAGTGGGCGAAGCCGCGGGCGGAATGCTAGTTGTGTATAAAATACAATTAATATAAAACATAGCAGATTCTTGGCTAGTACTGTAATTTGCTTTAAAATCACGAACTTAATCTAGCTCTATAAAATGATGGTGTTTTAAAAATTTAATAATTTTAAGTTTATAGGTTACATGATAAAGTTTTATAATGAAAAATAATTAAAATCAATCTCGCTGTTCAATTTTATTAGGAAAAAGTTAGTTATTGTAAAGATCAAAATCTTTACTGTGTAAAATTTTTCTTGATTCGTGTATCTTAATTTTATTTAATCTGTCTTACAATAAGCTTTATAAGCGATAGGTAACAATTTTGCAAAGCAACTTTAGCTCGAATTTTCAAACGTTGTTTTAATATTCGTTATTTACTTTTAAATTTAAAATTTGCGTCAAACAGATTATAAACTATCCAAAAATAATGCGCTGAATTGAGATTTAAAAAAAACATCACGAGGCGAGATTCGAATACGAGACTTTAAGCAAATTTGAATTTTGGCGCTTTGAAAACAGTCGAATCAATAACGAAATAAATGGTTGAAGTGTAGGTTCAGACAAACATACGAAACAGAGAAGAACTACTTTTTCTGAAACGACGTCAACATTTGCGTCAAAAAGAGCCGCGTGTGAAAAATAAATATGTGTAATTCTTGTAATTTGTAGATATTGAAGATTTTGAACATATTTAAATATGAAATCAGTAATAAGTGTGTAAGCTGCATTGATAAATTATTTGATTACACAAAATTATATGAATCCATGTAAATTACTGAAAAAATGTTATTGTATCATGCCGCTGTGATAAGAGATAAAGTTAAAATGGCTTCTATTACATTGCATTTTTTCTTTTTTACCGCACCTATTTATTTATTTTAAGTAAGCAATTTAAAAATAGCAAAAGAGTATTTACATTATGTCTTACTATTATTATAGTAGAGCCCATGGTAGAGCCATTTAAATAGGCAACATTTGACAGTTCAACATAATTCAACAACATAACCTAGAAACGACGGCATAGATTAATATATTATTTCGTTTTGTTAGAACTGCATATTATTTGCTAAACTTTTTTCAATTACAATTACCTATTTATAATATTAATGACCGATACAGGTAATATTAAGATTTGATTTCACTAATAAACCATTTTAAACGTCATAATAAACAATTTCTGATTTAATGAACTGACGTCGCTACAAGGTTGTGTCAGCTAACTTTTTATCTTTTTAAATAGAGACGTTCGCGTTACTCTAAAAATCAATGGGAGAGTTTAAATATAAATTTTAGATATTTCTCGTTTAATTTTTAAAAACTTATTTGCCATTTTATTCATAAGGAGTATGTACTTTCGATATCAATTTTTTTGACATCTGCAATAGTTACGGAATAATCGCCTGCGCACACTTAACGATTGCACCCGGTATATACATTTTTCAGTATTCGTATTTAGTGAGTCAAGTTAATCATTTCATAAGAAAGGCTAATATAAAACTCGTCATGTCGAAAAAATCTCTTAATCCAGTATAACACAAAATATAATGTCCATTGGGATTAGTGAAAAACCTAATTATGAAAGATTATTTTATTATCGAAGTGATATACCTAATATTAAGTATCTACAGTTTAACAGACACAGATTTCAGCTTATAGAGCTGTTATTTCTAAAATATGATAATTTAGAAAAGCCTATAGGTACCTACTAATATTATAGGTAAAGCTGAAGAGTTTGTTTGCTTGAATGCGCTAATCTCCAGAACTACTGGTCCGATTAGAAAAATTATTTCAATGTTAGATAGCCCTAAAGAGGCTATATAAATTATCAACGCATTAAGACCAATAGGAGCGGAGAAATGCGGCTGAAACCGCAGGGGGCAGCTAGTAAAATTATAATCTCCATTATTAGATAGATTTTAGACAAATGACTGCACGCTTGCCTATTCGTTTTCTATAGGTCTTAGACCTTCTTAGAAACTAGTGGCTTTTAGGAACAATAAATATATTACTTAACACATTTTTATAGATAATTTTATGATGTACAATTTTATTCAAAAGTGATTTTATGATAAAACTTGTCGTGTTAGTAAAAATCAAAACGTGTAATAAGAAACTAGAAAGAGCGGAATGAAAAACGCTACTTTCTCTAAGCCAAAGGTATTCTTATTTATCTTATATATAAAAATGAATCGCAAAATGTGTTGGTAAGCGCATAACTCGAGAACGGCTGAACCGATTTCGATAATTCTTTTTTTATTATATTCCTTGAAGTACGAGGATGGTTCTTATGTAGATAAAACGTAAATATGTACCACGGGCGAAGCCGGGGCGGACCGCTAGTACATATATAAAAATGAAACCCGTTTCGCGTTGTCACGGCATCACGTGTGAACGGGTGGACCGATTTCGATAATTCTTTTTTTATTATATTCCTTGAAGTACGAGGATGGTTCTTATGTAGAGAAAACATAAATATGTACCACGGGCGAAGCCGGGGCGGACCGCTAGTTACTAATAGAAAGGAAAACAGTATGACGTAACGTAAATTTAATTAAGTCACATTTAATTATATAAAAATACCTTGAAAACGTGTAATTTTTCTTTATTTCCTATATCTTTATCTTGACGGCGTTTTACAAGTGTTTTTATATGTTACACTGAAATCAGAGCTATCAATCTGATGTTATCTTTATATTTAAAAATAATATTATTATTTGATTAGTATATATTTAAATATATTCAAGTTCAGTATTTTTGCTTTTCCTTGGGATTTGGTAAATTTTAACAATTTGATAAAGCAGGCTGCTCACGTATCTGCAGCAGGGGCAATATTGGAATTGCACCCTTAATTGGCTTCTTAATTGTGATGTGTATAGGTAAGCAGGGGCAATTTAGAGAACAGCTGAAATTGCTTCAACCACCGTGCAACCGAGATTGTTCAGATACCTATTGCCCCTGCGACAGCCAGCTTAACATAATACAATAATTTATAATTATTTGATTTATGAAAAACTCACAATAGATGATAATTTATGATAATATGAAAGTTTGTAGCGTAATGAAATGTAAAAGTTGAGAAAATAGGTAAAATATTTGAAATGAATTGAACATTGTTGGTTTAGTTTCTAGCAAAACATAATATTATATTATAATGATTTCTTCAAAGACCTTTGTGTCTCTACCAAAAAATAATAAACATATAAATAAATAAATAAAAAACGCTTTAAACTCATGATATTATTTTATTGTCACATAATATCCTTGATTAGAGTACAAAGTTTGAGTAAAATCTGTCCGTTTAAAGGCCCAAATCAAGTCAAAAGGAGTCCGTTATGCACAAAAATACAGGGGCCGTATTATGACCTCTTATTTCCAGATAGATTACGGAGTGAATTGAACTGTCTGGCAAAGTCTGGCAGTTCGCCATTAAAGCGTGCAAATATTGCAAAAAACGTTTTCCCTTCGCGAAATTCACGATTATTGTAATTTGTTTGTTATGAATTGATGATTATCGATTCCACGAATCGCGATTTCTTATCAAACGATAAATAACTTGTAGCAACATTAATTTTCGTTGTTCTATTGTCTTATCAGTTGTTATCAGTACATTATAATTAAATGACGTTGCGATGATGATGTTTGTTCGTTTCGTTTTGATTTCTGTACACTAAAACCGGCTACTCACGTATCCGCCGCAGAGGCAATATTGGTACAATCTCGGTTGGTCGGCGGTCGGAGCAATTTCAGTTGTTCTCTAAATTGCCCCTGCTTGCCTATACACATCACAATTAAGGCGCCAATTAAGGGCCCAATTCCAATTTTGCCCCGGCAGCAGGTACGTGAGTAGCCGGCCTAACTTAACAAATATGTACCGATGAGCCGCTTGGAAAAGTTTATACATTCGTTTTGGAGAACAGTTTCAATCGCTTAGAGCGCAATGTTTTTAAGTCGATCTGTTATATTTAAACGTTAAAGATTTAAAATATTGATATGATAATAATTTACGGAATAACTTAGAAGGTCCCTTAAATAGGGACGAAATAAGTTAACCGACTTGGTATTACATGGATGACACAACTTTTTCCGGTAGAAAGACTTGGCTTTTTTACAGGATGTTTTTGATGGCTCTATATATTCATATTATATTATAGAGCCATCGATATGGGCCTCGATAAATGGGCTATTTAACACCGAAATAATTTTTCAAATCGGACCAGTAGTTCCTGAGGTTAGCGCGCTCAAACAAACAAACAAACTCTTCAGCTTTTATTATATTATACATAATATTATATATTTATAATATTACTAGCGGTCCGCCCCGGCTTCGCCCGTGGTACATGTTTACGTTTTCTCTACATAAGATCCATCCTCGCACTTCAAGAAATATAATAAAAAAAGAATTATCGAAATCGGTTCAGCCGTTCTCGAGTTATGCGCTTACCAACACATTTTGCGATTCATTTTTATATATAAGACTAGCGGTCCGCCCCGGCTTCGCCCGTGGTACATGTTTACGTTTTCTCTACATAAGATCCATCCTCGTACTTCAAGAAATATAATAAAAAAAGAATTATCGAAATCGGTTCAGCCGTTCTCGAGTTATGCGCTTACCAACACATTTTGCGATTCATTTTTATATATAAGATATTATATAAGTAGTATAGATATAAAGCTTTTGCCTCTTACATAATATATTTTGCCCAAACAATGCTTACTGCATCATAATTATATTATACGGCATTATTTTTTCGTATGCTACCGCCACCGGTTTTACATAATAAATTTTATAGAGTAGGTAGCTATCATTAAAGCCATTAATATCAAATAATAAAGATTAAAGGGGAGTACCCAATACAGGGATATTGATTCGGCGTTTATTATCGCTTAATATTTAAAACTGCATTATTAAATACTAATTTTTGAACCGTTAATCTATACTAATTTTATAAAGCTCAAGAGTTTATTCGCAGGAACTAAGGCTTCGATTTGAAAAACGATTTCAATGTTAGATAGTCCGTTTATCGAGGAAGGCTTATAGGCTATAATATGTATAATATCCCGCAGACCAGGAGCGGAGCAATGCGGGTAAAATCACGGGATACATGAATATGAATATGATATATTGTGTTAAATGAATTTAAGTGGACATGCGCCATTTAATAATATTTTGAAGTGAAACTCCTTTAGGTGCGTTGAGAGTAAAATTTTAAGGTCGCGTCAAGGTAATACCGTCACGTCATGGCAATACCGTCTTGGAGTAAGGCGACGATTTTGGTATCTTTGAATCTTGCCAAAGAAGTTTCACTTCTGACACGTGTGCTTGGCAGACACGCTCTTTTTTTGTTAATAACTTTCCGAGCTTTTATTAAGCTACATAAAGTAATGATTTGGTTTACATCTTTTCAGTTTTTCTCACTTCAATAATTATTTAAGTAGTTTAACTTTGGCTTCATGTGAAGAGCCGGCAATAAATACTTTTGAAGTTGTATTAAATCCGTTAAAAGTACATTCATTATTAGAAATCGGTCAAGTGCCATGTAAAGAGTACTTATAATAAAGAGATAGTAAAGGAATGTAGGAAAATCTCTAAAATATATGTATACAAAACTAGCTTTCC
>CAJQZM010019245.1:0-10787 GCA_907164665.1 Colias nastes | reverse complement strand
GTTATCATAATTAAATTAAAGTTCCGAAGTGAATTAAAATATAGGTATCTAATTTATTGTAGCGGTTTATAAATTCCACAACATCCTTAAATTTCCAAAATGTCTCGATCAGCGCGTGCGGACACAAGAAACAGAGTCAAAGATGATATCAAAAGAGTCATGCAAGCTGTTGAAAAAGTTCGCCATTGGTAATATTTATTTCCTTCATTTTATAAATTGAAATTATTATAAATTTCATTTTTATTTGTCATGTTTTCATTCAATTTACAGGGAGAAAAAATGGGTGACGATTGGTGAAACCACCATGAAGATATATAAATGGGTGCCGATATCGACGAATGAACAGAAGAAAAAGCATGCCGCTAAACGGGAAAATAAAGAAAACACCTTGACGCCAAAAAAGATGCACGATTCCTCGAACTCAAACTTCGGAATGGCTGAAGATTCCAATACATGTGAGATAGAATTTACGCAACATATGCGGTGTTATAACTGTTTCATCTTATGTTTTTAAAAATATTGTATACATAGCGACATGTAAACATATTTTGACCATATCCAGTAATCGATTTTTCTACATTTCCACATAACCTGGATATGGAATACCCACTGACCCACTAAAATTCTAATAGACTTTCTAACACTATTTACGATTTGATTGGCCATTGATATGCTAAGTAATAATTATTTTAATGAGGAATTACTATTATTTAGTAAATTTATTTCCAATTTGTTGGTTTGATGTCAGTAGGAGATTATAACCAAATTAAGCCCATATTATTTTGGTACCTTAAATGGTAATTAAAAAATATCGTTATTCACAATTTAATGAAATAGTAAAAAAATATGTATTAAACTTCAATAAGTTTAGACAGAGCAGTATTAGATTAGACTTATTCATAACTAGGTTTCCGCCCACGGCTTCGCCCGCGCAGTCAAAGAAAAACCCGCATAGTTCCCGTTCCCGTGGGATTTCCGGGATTGCGTCATTTGCCCGGGATAAAAAGTAGCCTATGTCCTTTCTCGGGTATCAAAATATCTCCATACCAAATTTCATGAAAATTGGTTCAGTAGTTTAGGCGTGATTGAGTAACAGACAGACAGACAGAGTTACTTTCGCATTTATAATATTAAAGTATGGATTATTATTATCATAATTTATATTTTATACTATATAATACTTTATTCATAGAATATCTGTATCATTCCAGGTTTCTCCACCGTCAGTGACTCCCAAGGGCCAACAGATTTCGCATCATCCCACATGAACTTTTCCGAGGACTCCAATTCGCAGAGTAGTGGGACGACAACACCAGCGAAACGGTTAAAAACGGACTGAAGGAATAAGACAGACTGTAGATTCAGTGATAATTTATTTTGAAGTGATTCAAGTGAGTGGATGTTGTGTTACTATAAAGTACAATGTTTATTATTTAAGATATTTCAAATAAGTTGGCGTATTTTATGATTATAACATCCTGGTTACAGGCAACACATAGTAGGTAAATATTGTGCAGGCGTAGTGTTCTCTTGTATTTGATTTTTTGCGAGTTTAATGTCTCTTCTACACTACTCGCGAAGTTGAACGAGGTTAGATGAATAGAATAATGTAGAGAGGCAGTTCGGCTTACATCGTCCAACTTTACCTCTCCTTTTCGAGGTACCTTGTTGTACCGTTTGTTGTCGGTTTTTGCGACCGAGTCAAAGGGTACGAAGTTACCCGAAGTGCGTTCTGAATATGAACGAATGCGCTACTCGCGAAGTTGAACGAGTGTGTAGTGTAGCACCGCGGACTCCAGTCAACTTCGGCCGAGTACTTCGCCGAGGAACTTCGCGAGTAGTGTAGAGGAGGCATTAGAAATGAATTACTGATTTGGATTTTATTCATAATATTGACCCAATACTGTGATTCTGACTCTGATAACATTCTGTAAAATATACTAATATTGCAGTAGTAATATAATATGATATAGTATAAATTTCATTTTAAATCAATATAAAATTCAGTGTGTAAAGTCTACAAATTGTGCAATGATGTATTTTCTGTATATTATATATGTTTCTTATGTAATTTGTGATATAATGAGTTTTTCACATAATGTTTGGATGCATAATCTAAATAGTGCTGTTGTCAAAATGTTTTAGTGGACGTCCAATGAATTATGCCAAAATGTCACACAGATTTTATTATTATTTTATACTAGCGGTCCGCCCCGGCTTCGCCCGTGGTACATATTTACGTTTTCTCTACATAAAAACCATCCTCGTACTTCAAGGAATATAATAAAAAAAGAATTATCGAAATCGGTTCAACCGTTCTCGAGTTATGCGCTTACCAACACATTTTGCGATTCATTTTTATACAGGGTGTAATCGTTAAGTGTGCACAGGCGATTATTCCGTAACTATTACAGATATCAAAAAACTTTAAACTGATATCGAAAGTATTTAACCTAATGAGTAAAATGGACATAATAAATTTTTAAAAATAAAACGAGAAATATCTAAAAAATTAACTTGAAACCCTCCCATACATTTAGTATGTGATACGAATATCCCATGTACATGGGTTGATCCAAAAGTAATGATAATCAATATTAAACAAGGTCATTACAGTTATAATAATTATGTAGTTCTCTAGATAGTCTTCTAACTAGAAAATATACTTCAATATTTTTTTTCCTAAACTTAAAAAAAAAACTTTGACTTCATCCACAAAAACCCCTCCACGCGGCCATCACTTCGCTGTCGTCTTAAAATAATTTATTGCTAAGAAAGT
This sequence comes from Colias nastes, assembly GCA_907164665.1. Taxonomy (NCBI): domain Eukaryota; kingdom Metazoa; phylum Arthropoda; class Insecta; order Lepidoptera; family Pieridae; genus Colias; species Colias nastes. The sequence continues at coordinate 8,008 of CAJQZM010019245.1, read as the reverse complement.
GTTTCTTGTGCCGAGGAAAGAGATAAAAGTAAATAGGAGCTAGTTCTAAAAAATAGGGTAGGTGTTCAAGCATTTGGAATGCCGATTTTTGAATGGCAGCCATCGCAACTGACGCTTTGTGATCTGGTGCGTTGTCTTGGTGAAACAGCGTTCAGGTCCGCAGTTTGCCATGTCTCTTTTCCTTACTAACCTACCGCAATCTTTTAATTTGGTCTGTTTAGTAAGAGCCCAATAAAGTGGCTACCTTTTTAAAATATTCCACCATAATTATTCCTTCAGCGTCCCAAAAAACTACCGCTTTAATCTAACCTACTGATTTTCACTTTGAATTTCTTCATCGTCACTTTGGAAGCTCGCATCCAGGACATTGATTGTTTTTTGGTTTCAGCATAAACATGGTGAACTCGGGTAACGTCCATGATCACAAAACGTGACAAAAAATTATCCTGATATCATTAAAAATTTAGAAATTTACCCTCTACATGTCGAGTCGTTGTTTCTTCTTTTCGTCGGGAAACATTCTGGCACGCACGGTTCACATTCAAATTAATGTAAATAATTGGAAACGTGGCCTGTTGATATGATTTTTTTGTGATTACTTAGTGAATACATGAGCAAGCAAAAAACATTTATTTTATATTTTTATGTGCACAGGAAATACCCAATTATCATTACTTTTGGATCAACCTAGTACATTTAATATGAAAGATTTTAGCTTTTTCTTTCTTTTTTTGGTTTTCTGCTTTAATTACTTCGCAAATTTGAAGAGAAGTTCATTTAGAAACTGTAAATAGAGCTCCTCATTGTATTGCACAATGAGGACATCACTTCGAAAATCTGCTATGAATACAAAATGTATGGGAAATAAAATGTATGGGAGCGTTTAATGTAACATTTTTGGATATTTCTCGTTTTATTTTTAAAAATTTATTATGGCCATTTTACTCATTAGGTTAAGTACTTTCGATATCAGTTTAAAGTTTTTTGGTATCTGCAATAGTTACGGAATAATCGCTTGTGCACACTTAACGATTACACCCTGTATATAAGATAATTCACAATTAATAATTCAGTGTATTTATTTTACTATATTTGAGTATATTTTGCTAATAATTTTATTGCACACTGTGTGACTAAGAAATGGTTGCATTTACACTGCCAGAGTAAATAAATACACACAAGTAGGCATAGGTGAAGAAGATGTATGGAAGTAAGTCACAATTATTAGTATAGCTTGACTGCAACCGCTGTACCGCGCCTTAGGTATGTGCGCGGCGAGGCGGGGGAGAGTACCGACCGTTCCGTTTCTTTCTAACTTCTAACTCGTGCTCTTTCTTACCCGGTCCCCGCCTCACCGCACATACCTAGGGTGCGGTATAACCACTGCGGTCAAGGTATAGATACAGAGCTGGCCAAAACATTGTAAGATGTTTCTTTTTAAAGAAATTTAATTATATAATATTAAAGTATAATAGCAGCCAAAATAGATTATTTTAAGCTTGCTTCTTGATGTGTGATAGTTCTAACTCAACGGATTTGTGAAAATTAATGTATGCAATGAATGTGCTGTAAAGTTTTTATGGTTGAATGTTTGTCTTATTAGATTTATTCTGATAGCATTTACTCTACCTACCAGGTTTTTAAACCTTTTTTTGTAGACTGACAATTAAAAAAAAAAGATCAATAATTATCATTTTGATGGAATTCTCCTATGATGCAAGTCTTTCACAGTTTCTTGCATTTAATCTATACTAATATTATAAAGCTGAAGAGTTTGTTTGTTTGAACGCGCTAATCTCGGGAACTACTGGTCCGATGTGAAAAATTATTTCGGTGATAAATAGCCCATTTATCGAGGAAGGTTATAGGCTATATTCATTACGCAGGAGTGGAGCACTGCGGGTAAAACCGCAGGGCACAGCTAGTTATAGATAAAGTGCTCAGTTACTTCAATTAAATGGTAGAGTTTAAGTAATAGGGTCTTATTTGTGGAGGTTTAATATCAAACTTGAATATATTGTGTTGTTGTGACACTTCCATATTCTTGTCTCCATATATGTACATTGAACAATGATTATTCATAATTATCAGAATATTTAATTACTCAAGTTGTTTTGTCCCAAGATTTTACAATAATTTTGCATTTAATAATTAATAATAATTTATTAATTTTGATGTTATGAGATGTATGTGTCTTTTTATTCCAATTAAGAATTTATGTATAAAGGAAACAATTTTGTCATTCCTTTTTATCAATTTTTTCAGAATTTAATTAAAATGCTAAAACACATCACAATATAATTAAATGGATAACCCCTCAGTAAAAAAGTAGTGCCAAATATTGAACACCCATCAGAATATTTATATTTTCAGCAGAAATGCATACACATTTTTATTATTGTGTTCTTAGATTACAAATGCGATTATTTCGATAGCATCTCAGAAAAAAAACATATCCAAATTGTCTCTTTACATATTAAAAAATAATTTTTGTAATGCTCTTATTGTCTCGAATTAAAATCTGAGGCTTAAAATACTGAACACACACAATCTTTTATGTATTTCGAGGCACATGTATCTTGAATGTGAATTAAACTGTCCTTATTACTATAGGTATGTGTTAAAAACCTTAATATTGTGAAATAATAATACAAACTTAAAGCTTCACGCGTCCTACGTACATTATTTGCTCGTAACTAAATCAGTATGTTATAGTTGGACGCGTGAGGGGTTAAATATAGGTAATCTCCTCTAGCTAATGTGCATTTGCATTAATATAAGTACAGTACGATTCAAACTTAATGGCGGCTCGGAACATCGCACCTGCACCTAACTTCATAACCGCCATTAAGTTTGTATCGTACTGTAATAAGTTTATTTCGTAACATTGTTGTGCTCGAACTTGTAAAATAGAAACAGTATGTAAACATAGATTAATGAAGTATTTATATATTATTATTATTATTTGAGATTTAAATTGATTTTTCAATTACCAATATAAGAATTGAAAGATATTTAGTTGGCCCAACAATTAATGATCTGGCCCAATAATTAATGATCTTCGATGTTTGCCGCCATTACGGCGCTTATGAATAAGCATCTACAATGACAGGCGATCATAGTCATTAGGCCTTCTACACTATCGTAATTGCCTCTACTCGCCCAACGCTGTCATTGTGAAGAAGGCCCATAAAATTTATTCAACACAAAGTAATAAAAGACATTTTCTATTATATGTGGTCCGGGTATTGGAAAATCAGTCTAAAAAATGTATGTATTATATTTATCTAAATGACATGTATTTCTCATCTCAGGCATATGAAATGTTTTATATAAGTATAATTTAATTAAATTGAAGGTTTGTAAATAATTTATCGTAGTTAGCTATGTTTTATTTTACTTGCGAATTAAGTACAGTAATACCATAGATTTATATTAACTTAACAACTTGTTTATCTACTGATGAATGGATAAGGAAGTCATAGTTCTGAAGAAACAATGTCTTTGTAAATACATGTAAAAATTAAAATTGTAAGTTATCTTCCAAACATGTTTATGAAAAATGCAATTGGCTCTCAATGAAGTTCATAAATACACATAATACGATTATACATATAAACACAAAATTATTAATAGATATTATGAAAATGTAAAACAAATGTAATCACATATTTTAACATTAGTATAATATCAGTTTTTTGAAATTGAAACACCATGACCAATGATTTTATGAGTAAAAAAATGTAGATAGGTTATTTAGCCCTCCGAGAGTGGCACGTCGAAATTTGTTAATTAGCCACATTCACCAGTTGTCTCTTTTCGCTCACTATAGTTGAATCATGCCATCTTACTTTGACGTCTAATCGTGTGTGCGGTAATGTGCCGTTTGAAGATCGAATGTTGTGATCCTTCATTGCCTAGCCCCCTCATAAGTTGAGTATTCAATAGTCAGATTTATTTCATGGAAATTTCTAAGTCTCTGTAAATGTTAGATGTAATGAGAAGCATTTCAAGGTATTACTGTACAAGAATAAACTACAATGAATTGTAGATAAGAATTATTGAGATTATAAGATGGTTCTTGAGTGAAATTTGTTTTATTTTATTTTCCTACTATACGTTAAAGTTTTCGTGTCCTCTATAAACATTTTCTAGCGTCCCGTACTCAAAGGGAGAAACGTTCGTCTGTCTGTGATATCTTGTCGACGATCTGTTTGCATAAAATTAGAGAAATTTATTATTTAATAACTTTTTATGTTTGTCTGTCTGTTGCTGGGCGGTGGGACCGCAGTGTTCCCAGTTGTAATCTATCTGTGAATATAACCTTGAATATTGGATAAAGTACCTACTTTCAGTATTAAAAACAAAGTAATTTATCACTTACATATTCTTTGATAAAGTTTATCTATGTAATAAATTCTTACAGAGTGAAAAATACTGCTCTTTTGTGTATCTTACTTCATGGAAAGTTAATTTAAGTATAAATAAAATAAGTTGAAAAGGTTAAGGAAATTACCGGTAAAGTAGATATTTATCTTCCATATAAGTAAGTAAAACCAGATTCCAGTCGCAGTCATTCATTAATCATTCCACAAAGTATCGTGGTGATGGTATAAAAAATTGACGTACCTATTTCTATTTTCTCTATAGAAGATATATATATATTCGTAATTTTATTAATTTTATTAACGACTTAGCATATTTATTACATTATTTTGGAATAATTTAAATATAATATTTCGATAGATATAAGTATATAAAACTATTTTGTAACGAAGTAATACAGTAGTGAGAGAATTAACTACATAACAATGTTTACAGAAAGCAATCTTCCTGTTATTGAAGATGTTGACGAGAAAATTCTCGAAGAAATCCTCAGATGCACGCGTAAGTTTCATTTTCTATATTTTTGAAATTTTTTCAATTAATAAGTAGCTTTAGATTATGTCTACCCCGGTAGATGAATTCTCAAACTCCTCTGTTTTGATGTCAGTCTGTCTGGTATTATGGACCAATATCGATGCGTTTGCTTTCATTCGTAAGTGAGTTCCTACCGCGCACTACACACTATGGAACAACCATCCAAACTCGGCATTTCTGAACGATTATGGAATTGCATAATTGTGATGTGTAATGAAAATGAAATTGCTCCAACCGCCGTGCAACCGAGATTGTTCCAATATTGTCCCTACGGCAACATCATGAAATGCGACCATTTCATTAAATTATCGAGCATTTCATGAAGTGGTCAAATCTACGATATGGCTACTTACGACATCTATAAATAGTTAAAATGTATATATTTTTAGAAAAAACGCAAGGCTTCGTGTACGTGGGCCCGAAGCTCTACTTTTTCCCTGACTCGTACAAAACGTTCGGGCCACAGATCTACAACTTCGCAGTGCGACCGGATGACGTGTTCCTCTTAGCTTATCCGAGAACTGGTAACATATCTAACTATAAAATATTAATAAGATTTCGCAGTTTTTTGTATAAGATAATACAGTTTCAATTTGCATAGGTTTATAATGCAGACTCCTATCTATATCCTCGATATTACAATATATGACGTAAATGATTAATATACCAACAGGGCATATTATCAGTTTAGTAAATAAGTAAAATAATTTGGGAGATTTCTTTAAAAAGTCATGGAATATTTCCTTTAGTCAATTTTTGTATTTACTGTAATAAGGATAATTACTTTTCTCTCAGTTGTTATTACTAAATTATATCTTGTAAATAGAAAGTGGTGGTGGTTATACTTATACCACATATACTTTACCGTGAAATGACTCCGGTATACTCCTTATGATCATACTTCTTAGTTCTTATTACTTATATGAAATATCATAAATGTCCAAGTGTGTAAGGAGGGATGGAGTTATGTTATGCATTTTTGTTACTCTTTCACGGGAAAACTACTGATCGGATTTTGATGGTACTTGGCACTCATGGCAGTCCTATAACTTATGTACCAGAGTAACACAGAATCTATATAAATTCTTGTTATTGATCGTGGGTTCATCGCGGCACAGCTAGTATTTTAAATTAAGGTTTATATATCTAATGTTAAAACATAATACAGGGTCTACGTGGACTCAAGAGATGCTATGGCTTCTCAATAATAACCTAGACTATAAAAGGGCTAAATCGGTGGACATGGACACACGCTTCCCTCTAATAGAGTAAGTTGAAATAAAATAATTAATAATAGCAGAAGCCACCCTTTAAACTTAAATACAATATAAATAAAATCCACGTTTAATTAGTTTAAATAATTTATTTTATTTTTAATTGTAATAACAGGAAAATAATTCATTGACACTTACTTCTCAGTTACTGCTTGATGTTAACACCGGAGTCAGAGAAAAATAAACTTGATAAAATAGATGATGTGGATAAAAGGGAATTTCTGAAGAGTATATTGGAGCCCGGGGTCAATAAACTGCAGGACGCACCCTCGCCACGTTTCATTAAAAGTCACCTGCCATTATCTCTGCTGCCACCAAATCTTCTCGATACAACGAAGGTAGACATTTTCTTTTGAAGTGAAACTTCTCTAAGCGCGTTGAAATTTTCAAGGTCGCGTCATGGCAATACCGTCACGTGAGAAAGGCGACGATTTTGATATCTTTGAATCCAAAGAAGTTTCACTTCTGATACGTGTGCTCGGCACACACGCTCTACAGATATATCAAAATTATGGAAATAAAAAATATGAGAAAACGAAACTTAACTTGAAACTATTTGAACGTTAACGTCAGCTATGTAACTAGCGTAGAATGTATTCTTATTATATTTATTATTTTACTAGCTTCCGCCCGCGACTCCGTCCGCGCGGATTTCGGTCTTCGCGTGGATGGTTTATTTCTCCATTTTGAGTAACTCTGACAATGACATCTTATAAATATATATTGGACCCAAATACGGCTAGGCCTATAATAATACGCAACGTGTGTTCGCGGTTCTACAGAATATGGATAAAACTGAAAAATTAAGATTTTTTTTTTCTACGTATTTTTCCAGGATAAAAAGTATCCTATTTTACGCCCAGGATAATAAGGTATAATTATACCAAGTTTCATCGAAATCGAACCGTTAGTTTTCACGTGATGTCTTCACATACAGACAGACAGACAGACAGACAGACAGACAGACAGACAGACAGACAGACAAAAATTTTTTTAATCACATATTTGGGTTTGGTATCGATCCAGTAACACCCCCTGCTATTTATTTTTTCAATATTTTCAATGTACAGAATTGACCCTTCTACAGATTTATTATATGTATAGATTTTAATTTACAGGTGGTATATTTAATTAGAGACCCTAGAGATGTAATGGTGTCATACTACAATATATTAAAACTTAGGTTTTTGAAGCCTGGCGTTGAATTCAGCGTGTTTTGGAGCTTACTTCGCCGTGGACTTGGTATGAAGTTATTACAATTTTAATAATAGGTATAGACGATTAATAAAATCGAGTCAATGAAGATTATTACTAATGTGTATAGTGACCTTAAGTGACTATGTCACCGTAAAATAGTTAACACCAAATATATTACAATCAACTGTGTTACCTACAAATTACAATATCGGGGGCTACATATTATAATCCTTTGATAGAGATAGTAGATCTTCCCTTTAAAATTTTAAGTATACTGTATAGCAGACGTGAGAAGCAGATTTTATCGGAAACTATAAATTGAATAGCGATAGTGATATTATTTCCTTTGCATATATATGACATACTTCCAGTTCCGTGGTCACCAATATTCGCACATTTGAAGGAAGCCTGGGAGAAACGACACCATCCAAACATGCTGTTCATATTTTACGAAGATTTATCTAAAGTTTGTATATCTTCATTTATTTAAGAGACGCTTCCAAATTAGTAGTTAAATTATTAATTTAGAAAATACTTTCAGGACCTTGCTGGTTGTTTAAAACGTATAGCGAAATTCTACGGCAAGTCATATTCTGAGCAGCAAATCCAGGAACTTT
>CAJQZM010019243.1:0-18659 GCA_907164665.1 Colias nastes | reverse complement strand
GGGTACCTTCCTTATGATGGTACCCGAGTATTATGGAATTGAGATACTTAATAATAATACCTACAGCGATAACAAGGAAAGATCGATAGTGATAGTAATAAAATTCCAGAAACGTATACGTTATACGTTTAGAATCCCGCTTACCGCTTTTGGGTAATAGCACGTACAGCACTAAATTTGTTAAAAGCGAATAAAGCATATTTATATAGAACTTTTTATAGCTCCTTACAACGCTACGTACGAATTACGACGTCGACCTCAATTTTCATATATTTAACTTAGTCGCATGTGCGTTGTCGTTGTTACATTATATAAGATTGCGTGAAGCATGATAATACGGATTCGCTCAGTTAGATATTCAATTGACGAACATTATGGCTGTAATATCTCACGCTATGACAGTAGATAATATTACTAACATTGCGTAGTCAGAAAAACGTATAAAGGGTTCGTTTAACAAAACGTAATTTAAATATAACTTTTAATCATGATTCATAAATTTAATTAAAATATCTGAAATCCTTTGAGTCTTATTTCAAGATAAAAAAATTGTATACAAGGCATAATAAAGACGAGGTAATACTAAAAGACTTATTACAACATTGAGCAACAAAAAATTCCTTAATAGAAGTCGTTCATGTAAATGACGTCATCTACAATTCAATAAGGCTGACGAAATAGCGGCAGTATTCCTACGAAACCTAGATGTGCCAAGATCGATATAATCAAATTTCCGTTCGACACGGCCTAGACAATTCCCGCGATGTATCAAAAGGATCTTGAAACAAAAAGGTGACATTCAATTTAATCTAAAGCTTAAGGGAGACATATCTAAGCGGGAACGTCGTGGGATTTTTTTCCAATTACACCCAAAAGAAATAGAAATGTCCAAAAATAAATCGCGTCAAATTAGGACGTTTTTCCGCTCTACAATCATTCCACACTGATGCGTAAATTCTCCACACCTTCCATCAGTCGGTGGTTAAATTGTAAATCACCTCGAAAAATTCCTCGCGCCAAAATAACGATAGATTTATCCCTAGCCTTAATCGCAAATAAATGTTGAATTCGACAAAAAACTTTAACGTCCCTTTTGAGGTCGTCGCCGAATTAAGGCCGGTCCAAATTTATGTGAATCTTGACACTTGTTGATAGCGCCCGCTCAGGTTGAAGTATTGATAATGTGTGAGAATTATTTATTATATATATTATACTCAAATTAGGGAAATATTAGGGACGTACAATTTCACCTTTATCAAATTTATAGACACTAAGACCTAATCCTCAGTCCAGGTAAGCTCAAAAGCCCTAACTATAAACCTCATAAAGCGCTTACCGTAAATTAATAACGGAGATCGTTTATAACAAAACATATCCTAATTTAGTTGATAATCCACACCAAACCCGAGTATTATTTAGAAGCAGTATCTACTACGCAATTATGGCTAGAATTGACGCAAAATTCGTGAGCTTTTTATGCCGTTGCAAATGCAAACTAAATTCTAAATTATTTGCTTAAGAGGAGGCTCCCTTTTTCATTTCTGGCACTGAGAGACCGGTAACGGTACTAGACGCTAATACAGCCGTAATAAAGTTGAATATCGCGTGCGCTCTTTGATCGCGTTCGAGCTCGAAAAGTAAGTCTCAATTCTTATTTCGTTTATAACTAAAGTAATAGTTGATCTAGAGAAAAAATATCTTGGTATTCGATAGTAAACTCTATTTTCTTACTGTTAACATTTATTTTAGACATAAAGTCCAAGTAAATCTTTAAAAAAATGTAATAATCCTTAAAAAAGGCATAATTTTTGAATAAAAAATGAATCGAGCGAAAATGTTACAATTACGTAACTGTCTTGTAGATCGAAAGAAAAAGACCCAATAAATCATATACTAAAGTTCCATTTTGATTGTATGTGTGCCTGTTTCAGAATATGTATGCAAATTCACATAAAATTTAGGGAGCTTCCCCTTAACGTGTTAAATTGAATGTCACATAAACAATTTCAATAGCGATATGCGTATGAAATTTGGGTTGTAAAATATTGTTAAAATGAAAAATATTATTTTAATTACAAATCTCAAAGGGTATTTCGCTAACTATAAGAAGCAATTGTAATGGGTCATTAAGTGCGATTATTCTTAAGTGCAAAAACCAATTCAATCAATGTATCAAGCAAAGTTAAAAGAGGTCTCCAAACTTATGTAGTTATTGTAGATATTTTATATTGAGTTGGGTTAACGACAATATGCATGTTAGGTATTACCCACTAAAATCTAAATGTCTCTTGTATGCAAACAGATACAAAATGTTCTACGATTGGTTTCTGGTCAAAGCATTTGCATACTGCGTACCAATGCAATCAACTTCGATGAATATGGTCAGATAAGACTATTGTTACCGTTTCAAACTAATACTAAAATACTTCTTAACACACTCATATTTGTTAAATCGAAAGACACATTCTATTATGCCTTTTTAGCTTTTAATATTTTATTAAAAAATGAAGGAAATAAAATCTCAGAGACGACATTTTAAATCCTTTATACATCAAAAAATAGAAAATTTGTACAACGAAAACATAATTTTGTTTGCTTTTGGTAAGTATTTTTTTAAATATGAACGGAGAAGATAAGAACAACTTCTGCAACCTAAATATGAGTTTAAAAAAATATTCAAAGTTATGTTTATGCATGCAACCATTGAAACATTATATTATGTTATAGCTATCTATCTGTTGTTATGTTTAATATGCTAACGAGTTTACACATAATCGAAGCGATTAATCAACTCACCTAATAGATTCCACTTATCCTATGGATGATCCTATTGAAATTTGTTAATGAAATCTTTATTGTAAACGAGGTATTAACGAGATCCATTGGATGAGAACCCAACCACCCGTGGTAGCACGTTCAGATAAGGGGCCAGGGCCCATACAGGGCCTGTAGTCTATTACCACAAATATACAACAATAAAAACAGCTATTGAATAATAGAAACGAATATAATATGAAGTTACATAATAAAACGATATGTCGTATAATTTTATTTCGCGGGAGCTCACTGGTGGAGAATTTGCCGAGATTTACACCTATCCAGATGGATTTATCTCCCCTTAAAGCGCCCGCATGGCCAAATTGATCAAAATCCTTGGATCTTTCTTCAATATAAAACGTGTATATGTTTAGAAAACGTACTATATTCGCTCGCTTTTCTGCGTATTGTAAAAATACGTGAATATATGTGTAAGGTGACAACAATATTTTACTTATTCTGAAGGTACAGAAAAAGGCATTCAGACAAAAGAAAATTGGAAGAAATTTGCATATTAAGTGGCCATTGTGTAAAAGAACTATTAAAGCGTTTTAACGATGATAAAAAAATGATGTTATTCGCTAATGGAACAACATTTTTGACGAAAGTTTTTAGTTGTAGAATTGCTACCTAAAAACTAAATCTAATTGATAATGACAATATACCTACGCCCTACACAACATTCCGAAACAGATTAGAAATAGTTCACGACGTCGAAACTAACACAAAATGTAAGGAACAATAGTGAAAAATGTCGTCCATGTACGTACCTGTCCTAAATTGGACGTTAAATAACTAAAAGCGAAAGACCTCCATAAATATAGGGTCAAGGTAGTTACCAACCTAGAAACGAATGATAAAACATTTATACTACTTATGTATTCGGCCTAGATCCTATAGACGTATGTGGAAAGGTCACTCATTAAAGTACCACGGATCACTAGCGTCCCCTGCGAATTGTTGGACCCACAGTAGGAGTGCTCCTTACAAAACCCACGATTTTTCTTCAACCATTTATGGTAATGTTGAATGCCTTGTGAAGCTTATGATTTTTTGTGATTTCTTTATGGATTCGCTTGAAATAACTTGTAGTTTGCTTGATTAATCACAGATTTGACGAATGACTTTAAATTGTACTAACTGTGCCTGTTACTATCGAAGCTTTCTTAATTTTAACCTGTTTAATTTAAATAAGGTCTATTATTTACTGCAATATCCACATATGATAAAGAAAAATAAGAACCTCCACAAACATGAATACACGATCTTCTACTTCTTATTCTTAGAAAAACAACCACTTTCTCCTTTTAATATTAAACGAAATTGAACTTTACTGCCATGGCTATAAATGCTATATTATAGTAGCTCAGCTACAGCTAACCGAGTCATTATTACAGCTTAGCCCACGTGTTTGCGCAGTTCATAAATTGCTAACAGCTTTCCTTTCGGTGCAAGGAACGTTTCAAAGGAACGACCTCTCAAATTAATTGCTCGCTTTATGTGAAACTGGCGCTTACAGTTTAATTCAGTTGGGAATGACCTCGCTGGCTCAAGAAATGTCTGAGATACACAAAATTTGATTAATGTTAGTACTCTTCTTTTTGTACAGTGCCGACTCTTATACATGAATATTTAAGTGAAAAACTAATGTTAGATGTATGTCAACTAACTTTATTTTCTTTTCGAAAAGTTTTCTTTTTTTACTCATCAAGTTTCGTAACCCACAAAATACATGTACCATCCACTTAAAATTTAATTAAGGAAAGTTTTAATGAAACGACGTAAGAATGCGTTGTCAGTGTTATAAAAAGGGTCATTAGTCATTACAAATGAAATTAACGCCACTCAGAGTACGAGAGCGTGTAACGAGGGATGTGTAGAGACCCTTATGAATAAAACATACAGACGTGTGAACTTGACATTATAAGACGTCGAAATTGATTAAATAACTAGAGTAAACGAATTTAATTTCTACTTCGGATTTACGTATATTAATTCTATAGAAAATAAATTACCTTTTAATAACTGACTGAATAAAATAACCAGTTTGGACCACAGAACATATAAACAGGTCTCTTTATATGTTCTGTCGTTTGGACGATGACAGAAAATATATTATTAAAACACCTTAGGTTTTTTATTCAGCTAAACTTTACATTTAAAAAAACACAGATTTTTTGCATAGGTATTGTGTACAATACCTTCCAAAATGTTTATATTAGAGTGAATATTTTATTTCTTTGTCGATCTAATACACGAAAAAAGCGTACACAAGTAGGTATTTTGTATAGCTATAGCTCCATACTTGTCATTTAATTCTCTATTCCTAACCCTAGGGTCCCAATCTTGAAGCTGGTAGTGGATAGATTAACTTGTCAGAGAGGCAATCACAAGAAGCTTACATATTCATAGACTATTGTTAAGAGCAACATTTCAAAATCAAACCCTGTTTATATTTTGTTTATTGGACATGCAAGTAAAATGTACTTACTTTATTATCTAGTTAACGTGAACTATTACAATAAATAATTTAAAATATTACGGCTATATAAATATATTTAATAGATATACCCATTTTTTTTTTTTTTTTTTTATAGTGGGGAAATCTTCCAAAGATACCCACGGCCCCCGGGGATGGAGCCAAAGGTTATGTCGGATTCTTACCGACTAAAACCCCACTGTGTTCCGTCGAGCCGCGCAGTTAGCCGGGGCCGCGGGTACTCTTAGAAATCGTCCACGACCCTGGCAGCGGACGCCCGGTTATGGGCCCACCTCCGTTACCACCTACGGCTGCGCGCGTGCGCGCCTCCTCCTTCCTCTGCGAGGCGGCATGAGCGGAACACGTCTCATGTCACCTCATTGCCCCGGACGATGGAGCATGTCCCCGGTCCATCGTCCAGAGCCCTTCGCTAGGGAGGCAGGTCGCGATCGCTAGCGACCGCGACTCGGCGTCGGCGCCTAAAGGGTCGCCGGCGCCGCATCGGGTCCGCGAGAGGGTTCCCCTCACGAACCCGCTCCGCCTCCTCTTTTCGCACCATCACCTCCTCACAGAAGGCGACCACCGCACGCCAGGACCTGGAGCCTCCAACCATGGCGCGAACCACGGACGGGAGCGAGAGATCCGGCCCCACAGCAGCGACCAGTCGCTGTCTAGCCACGGACCACGCAGGACACACACTCAGCGTGTGGTCCGCTGTGTCCTCCTCGCTTGGGCACCAATGGCAGGCCATGGTTGGCTCCCGGATCGCGACTCGACACAGGTATCGTCCGAAACACCCGTGTCCAGACAGTACCTGTGTCAAGCGGAACGTGAGAGCCCCATGTCGTCTGCTGCACCATTCTAAAAGGACCGGCCGGATGGCCTCCACCGTCCTTACACCTGCAGTTGGGTTCTCGAGCCGCCGCACCCATTCTTCCATCAGACGCTCGCGAGCCGAAGCCCTCCAGCGCGAGACTTCTTCGGGGTTTGGTTCCAGCCCCGAAGACCTGGACCCAGCAATTCGCCGGTACACGTCCGCAAGTACAGCAGCGTCCAGTTCCCAAGGGGGGGTTCCGGCTAGTACGCAGGCTGCTTCAAAAGAGACAGTCCGATATGCCCGCGATATTCTTAGCGCCATGACCCGTTGCGGACGACGCAGAAGGGGTCTAGTCCGGGCGCTAAGAGAATCAGCCCAAATGGGCGCTCCGTACAGGGCCATTGAGCGGATGGCACCGGTGTAAAGCCGGCGACAGCTATCTCCAGGCCCCCGTAGATTGGGGAGCAAGCTTCCCAGTGCCCCGGCCGCTCCGGTGAGCCGGGGGGCGAGGCGACGGAAGTGCTCCGCAAACGACCAACGACCATCTAGGAAAATTCCCAGATAGCGCATTGTCTGACTGATCTCTATGGACACGCCCCCCACCTGTACACAGGAACCAGCCCCTGGTGCCCTACGGGGGCCAAATAGATATACCCATATATTATGTATAATGAACAAGAAGTATGTACGTACGTATATTGCCAACAATTTTCCAAATTGTATATCAAATCACAATCAAAAGTAAACTTGATCCAATATCTTTGAACGTATTTATTCTATCAGTGCTTTTAATTTCTCCATTAATTGGCTACATTTCCATATTCCAATTTTCATGAGACGGCAGAAATCCATTTCAATTAGGTACGTACGGCCATGTATCCGCGTATAGCTGATAATGTTTTTGACATTTCAAGTTTGAACAGAAGCTGATACTCTCTTTATTTTGGTCTTTTGACGTTTAAACTTTTAATCTGAGTTTAAGCGTGGTTTCTTGCGTATTTATACGCGAGGATTAAACTTCACGACTAACGAAATTAACAACGGATTAGCAAATTCGTTTAATAATTATATGTATTTAACATTTTGCTTGGATATTTAGTTTTATATACTTTATAAGTTTTTGAATCACATTCAAGAAATGATTGCATCAAACGTTGCCTTAATATTGTAAGTCAAAGATTTATTACGATGTTGCTTTTGCAAAAAGATTAAAAGACGAAGCAATTACGTTAAACTCACAACCTTCATGGAAAAAAGTTGAAAAGAAACAATTTTTCCAAGATAGCGACAGCATTTTAAAATTCTAATGAATATTTATATCTGCAGAGTGCGTGTCAGCGAAGTTTGTCAATTAATTTTCCCGCGGTAAGCCGTACATATACGCGAATTCTGTTTACAGTAATTCCTTTCGTACAATATTTAATCACTTCACTGTATATTGTATGCATTCAATATAACAGTTTTTGTTTGCTCACTTTAATTAACATTGCATGGTTATTCCGAGATAATTCGGTGCAATAATTTCGATTTCGTGAGCTTTCTGGCCGTTGTTTTTCCTTGAAATGTATTATTTCAATGAAAAAATACAAATATATTAAACAGGTGATTGTTAAATGTAACTTTAAAACAATTAATATTCAGAACTAAAATATCAAAAATCATTAATCAGTCAGTCAAACATACTGAACGTACTTTTAAGGTACGATAGGCGTGGCGATAAGAAATTCTAGACACATGAATATTATTACAAAAGAAATAGTACGTCTTACAACCTATTCAAATCTTCCACAGCTCCTATGTACACTGGTACATTTAGTAAGATAATATTTTATGACGAAACATGTTCGATACAGCTAAAAGGGTTCCTCCTAAAACAACGTTAGGTTTGCTCGGTCAACTCTTAGTTATCTCAAACTTATAAAACAATATAATATGTATATCAGACAACCCGTCTCTGTAACAATATTTTATTTAAATCAACTCAAGTGGTAAAGGAAATTTTCTGTTTCACTTACTTTATTAATAGATTCAAATTATATAATTGCTATTGTATAACCTAGGAAAGCTTCAAGGGAAATACGAAATATAGGTACCTACATTAATTACAACATCCATATAAGTAATAACTTAAAGTTGTAGAATTGTCTAATTTTAAAAGTGTTTTATTATAATCACATAAAAATTTACTACATGTAAATCATTGGTCACTAATGTACGAGACTAAGATCATATTTCGTAAAATATACAAAGAGAAAAATCAAAATAGATTCGACAATAAACAGTTTTAGGGGAAAGGATCATATGTTTCTTCTTATATTCGTGACTTAAAAAGGCTTGCAACCATGTGTTATGCAATTACTTAGCCAAGAACAAGGCAAGGATGACACATTAAGAAATTAATTTTCCTCTCCCCTCACGATTTGATTAAACTTCTGTTTAATGTTTCTTACGTATATTACGCTAAAGTGTATTTTTAATAGACCCTCATTAGCAAAACGCGTCTGCAATTTAATCTATTAAAGACACGTGGGGAAAGTTTTAAAATTATTATTTGTCGTCTAAACGTCGTAATTAAACTTGGTTATTAAATTAGTAGTTAAGTTAAGCCGTCTTAATGTTTAGTAAGGTTTGTTTACTAAGTTGTGTTGGTTTTAGTTGCCTTATTTAGATTATTTTGCTCTATTTCGAAATAGCAGCTTGTAAATCTACGAAAATACAGTCGACACTTATAGGTACTACTAAATTGAAATCAATGTTTTTCTGTTCCAGTTTCTTCACTAATAATGTTAGGTACTCTATCATAATAGGCGGTAGACCTTATTAAAAATATTCCATACAACATAACCTAAAATGTGCTATTTCATCATACACAATACAGAACCAATAACCTGCAGACACAGTGAAACCTTCAAAGCGGTGTAGGTTGACTGAAATTGCTCGCATAAAGTTCTTTGTAGTTTCGACATAATGGAAAACATGAAATATACTTATCGCACGCTAACTTGCCGCACCACCAGCCTTGACCGAATGGCTTACATAGCTTATAGTTTTTATAATTTGCATTTGATCTTTACCATGTAACTCTTTTCTATGTCAACTTTAATGTTTGGAGGATGAATATTGGTTGTTTCAATATAAAATAATGAAATAAAAACTAGCGCTTTATGACCAAGAATTTTGTTTTTGTATTTCGCTGTAGGTACTTGTGCGTGTTGCTTTCATTTACGTGTGAGAAGGAGTTTGACTAATGAGCTTTTGTAGATTTTATATTCCTACCTACATAATACCTACTCAATACAATTAAAAATCTCACCATTAAATTTATTTAGCGAATTTAATTCATTGTTTAACACGCTTCTATTAAATACATTACTTAACGTCAATATAAGGCATTTAAGTCAATGCAATTTTTTTCGTACAAAGTTTTGTCCAAAGTTTATGTATGAACGGACTTTAATAAGATATAATCGAGTGAAAATCTCTCGCTAATCTAATATCCGCACTTATTTTTTACACACTCCCTGACACTTCATATAATTGAGGGGTGTGTCGCTAGGCTTGGACGAAGCCTACAAAGGTTATGAATATTATGTGTGCTAATAATTTTAATACGTTATTTCTGACATACCTAGATATTTTAGGAAAGTTTTTATAACCATTCTGAGAATGATTACCTCATTCTAAGAATATGAATGTTTAATTAGCCGGGCGCGTTTAAAAAAAATATTTTATTTAGAAATTAAATATTTTAACGGATTTTAAACGCGATTTATTCATTATATTATTTTCCCGACGTTTCGCACACTTTGCAGCGAGCGTGTTCACGGGGAGACATTTTATTTTAATTGGAAATCTACTGTTCAAGCAACCACACTTGCCGTGAGATAAAAAAAGATGCGGAGCAAACTAATTTTGTATTAACAAACACGATAATTATAACAAAAAGTACATCAACTATATTCGCTTCCACCATAGGTACACGCTGACAAAATAATTAAACCCGCTAGCACATGAAATTCCAAAGCCTCTATAATTCAGTCTGTTATAAAATTCATAAAAGTTAACTAATTTTGCAACAAAGCTAATTTGGAACGCGTTGTGTGGCGCATGATCGATCAAACGTGGCTGAAAATTTTCACTACACGAACACAAATCGAATTAGTCATTACATAGAACTACGGTACTTCGAGTCGAATGAGCAATTTTCATACAGCTTTGGTAATTGTGCGGGACCAGTATCTTACTTTTAAGTTTTAACATAGTGGTTGCGTAGGAATATTAAGTAGTGTAAGGAAGAGGGTTTGATAAAAGCTACGTAACCATCAAAGGTAATGCTAAAACTTTTTGCTTTTTACCGATAGGTACGTGAAATTTTTTAGTCCTAAGATTCCCAAGTTTTTATGCTCTTTATCATATGAGAAATTTCCAGTCTAAAATAATGTTTTGTACATGCAGTAGGTCTATTGATTTATAGTCAACATTTTCTTATTATGAAACAACTATTATTATCAAAATAAAGCATTTAAGCAAAAATGAACGCTTAGAATATTCCCCATAAAACGCTAAACAAGCGATGTTTCATCCCGCTACAAAACAAAGTGTTTACGAACCATCAACGCTATAAAGTTTTAAACACAATTGGTTTATAAAAATTCTGGCATCCATTCAGAAAATTATTACCAACGAGCTTTCAAACAAGCTGAATCTAGGTCCACTGAAAAACAATGGCCCATCCCCACTTCACCACTTCACCTGTTTTGTTCCATCTCTTTTCTTCTTGGTGACATTATTACTTCGCTTTTGTTCGAATAGGTAGCTTTTAAAACGACAAGAGGCCGCTTCACGGAATTCTCAAATGAAAAGCATTAGTCTAGATTTAAAATTAAATAAAGCGCTGCAGCGCTGAAAGGCTTCGTTCAGAAGTTACAACGTAAAGCACTATTGCGGTCGCCCTTTGGCCAGAACTGAGGGGAGTCACGGCGCTTCCCAGCACTTAGTCCCGCTCCAAATGTATGTCTTCAGGGATTCACATCCCGTATTTATAAGTAGATGTCGCTTATGCTGTCCAGAATAAATTGCTTCGGAGCCGCCTAGATTGGGGCAGTCAAAATAAAGCCTATTGTTGGTTGCAATTACGGAAACCTTAATACGGTGACTACGTAAGATTTATGGCCCCTAACTTTTTCCCGGGTGAATCGTTACGGGTTATTTTGTGATTGTGCGCGTTAAAGCACTTTGGTGATAACGAATTGTACTCTTAATAGGGGTCCGTAGTTGAGTACATATGTGTGAGTACGGGGCAAATAGTCAATTGAATTCAGAAGTACCTTGTTTACGGCATCGACCTGCATATATTTGCTGCTTATAGTATCCTTCTCATTTACAAATAACTATTATTGTTGTACTAAATTATATATGTATCGACTATTTCATTTCGATTAAACGTTTGGAAACATTTCATCTCCTGATAAAGATATGGCAAAACATTTATAGAAACATGTTTATTAGATTATTTATCTTGTTGTTTTTATTAGCCGCCTTAATACAGTCGTACTGTATTGACTCAATATCGATGCTTACACGCTGGGTCGTTACTACAGGCCACATAAAACGTCCAGTGTGTCTAATTTATCGGCCATTCTAATCGGAACGCCTATTCTGTTTGTTGCTGAAAGGCAATAAAGGTGTGGCATCTGTTTACAATTACTTACTTTCGTTATTACGCATATTCTACGCCACAAAAACATATTTTTAAAAACATATTAAATTACGTGTGACGTCGCGTAGGCTCGGCAATTTTATCTATCTATTTATATCCGCATCTGAATTATGCATCTTTATGAAGATATAGTCCGCAAAAGTTGATATCTAATGGTTTCTGATTATAATGACTCGATATTTATTAAACTAATAATGTAGGATGTGAAAATGAAACATTTATTGAAGTGATGTTTTCAAAGTCGCTAAAAGGAAACAGTTACGAAAACTTAAAATAACTACCGGAAAATTGTTATGAGTTAATCTACCTCGTTGAAATTTCAAAAATGGTATTTTTTGCTAGTTTTATATTATGGAATAATTACCTACATTCGCTATTAAACAAGTTTGCAAACCAAAAGAATATAAAGACGCAGACGCAAAATTAATTAACAAGGTTAATTCAAATTGATTAAGCGAAACTTTGTCCATTTCTTGTCTATTGTATGGAATACAAAGTGAGCTACATTATCTATAATCAAATAAAGCTGCTTTCATTTAATTAAACTGTTAATAAAGTTGTTTAAATCCAACTCGACGTTGAAATAAACTCGTCTTAATTTGAAACTATGGTGATGTCTCTCACACTGTAATGACACAAAATATATAAATAAGATGTACATAAAATATATTTCGGCATGTCAGGGACACACAAAATCTTGAACGATTTACAAACTGTTTTTTATACTGATCAAAATAAAATATTCTGATTATTATAATCGGTCGCATCTAAACATGCAATTAGCTCATAAAATTACCAAATAAGAAATTGTCACTAAACATTAACCTTCATGAATTTTGCGCTTACATTTACTCTTTTTCTCATTAGCATTCCCAGCGAGTTTGTTTAGGTCTTAGATAAAAGTATTTTCGAGTTAGTACAGACCCAGGCAATAACGCGCTGTCAAATTGCCTAATGTCTTGAATATTTAAATAACGCAATAAACCTCTTTTGTCAGCTAAAACTTGCAAAATCACGTACGTAAGAATTCTTGTTTTTATAGGTACCATAATTTAGTGAATAACAATCCTTTTCTGACCTAGTTAAAAGTTTATTCTACTCTAATGTGCTTTAAAGGAACATAGTCTACAATTTATAAAAATTAAGCCTTTCATATTTGTTTGAATTTACTAAACAAACACCCATAAAACTTTCTATTGTTTGCATGGATAATCCCAAATAACTACTTAAAATTCTACGAATCCATTAAATAGCCCATAAGTTATTAAATATTCACAAATTATAGACGCGTATATCATACTTTTAATAATGAACTTATAACGAGTTGGTAACAAAGCCGACAGCGCTAGGTCGAGTGAACTTCAAAACTGATTAAAGCTGAAGCAACTTAATATTTATAATACAATATCCATACATTTTGTTATCATAATACCAACAAAATATGCCTTTGATCTTATTATTATTTATCTATGTATAATAAAGTAGATATTATTCATGAGTACCTTCAAAAACAAATCCATATTTCTTTCGACACAATGAAAATTGAAACTTGGTAATAAAGTATTTTGCGTCATTTATGTTGTTTCGTTTTCTACAGTAACCAATTGTTTACTTCAAAAGTTTGTGAAAGGTTTTTTTAATACTTCATATATTTTTATATGCCTATATGTATTATGATAACAGAAATGGAATTAAGGATAACAGGAAAGGTTAACTTTTTAACAAGGGTTTATAATGTTTTAATACTCCCGTATTCATGATAAATTTACGGTTTTATTTACGTTACATTAACTTTAGCTATTTCATAGAATATCATAGAAAATTTGAAATCAAACCATTTGAAAACTAATTCAGATTAAACCTCCTGAACTATCTATAACTGCAGATTGATTTCCAATATCAATACCCCAAAAATTAGCATAACTTTCAAAGGAATTTCCTTATTAAAATGGTCAATAAGAGAACTCTGGAAGATAGAAGACAAAGCAAACGTCACCAAGGGTCCAAGGGGTGAGCCAAGTAATTAAAATTTGAGTGCCTGTTGAGTGAATATTCAGATTCTACCAGTATTAAATGTTGATAGCCGTTATATTTATACCTATATATTTATTTGAGGTTTAGCGTATTTAATTTCAAACGCACAAACTAGATAAAATTCTTTATTTTAATAATGTATTAATATAGATATTTGACCTTTATCTTTACATTCTAATCTTCTAAATACATAAGAGAAATTAAAAAATATTTATGCAGAAAATGTGATCCCTTATAATTTTATATAAAGCGGATATTGCGCCTAAAATAACCGAGAACCACGGAATTACACGTGATTCCGAGCCGACAGCTATAAAGGAGACCTCACAAATGCAAATACGTCAACCAAATAGCTCGCGGTTCTAAAGAATCTCAGTAAACAAATGAGAAAGTTTTAATTAGAAAATAAAAAGCTTTCGACAAAATATAATGGCTTGAACTTTTTCTGCCACGAATGTTCCCAATTGGTAAACATTTTCAACGTGAATATAACTTCAGAATTAAATTACTATTTAATCTCTCGGCAACCCGATTTTCGTGTAGGTAATAAGTCATGAAACAAAAAAGTGCTTGAAAAAAGCATTGTCGAAGCCTTGACGAAACTCAATTTATATTGATCGATGGACACATACGGCGCAACATAATTTTACCTCCCTCTGTAAGAACCAAGTTCCTGTTCAACCAATTTCGATCCCTGCAATTATACCTACCAATATTCATATTGATATTTTATAAAATAACAATTTGCTAAAATGATGGCTCTTTAAAGTACTGTGAAGTACGTGACTATAATTAATAGGATAACGTTTTTTCCGAGCTCTGTCTTATTCTTAGGAAATCGACGTAGACCACAGTTCAAAATTTGCATAAAATGTTTCTCAAAATTAACGCAACCATTCTTACCATTTGAATAAAGTATAGGAATCTGCTCGTTTTTTGTCTATTAGTAAATTCTTTTATCTTTCCAAAGTTATTAAAGTATAGGAATCTGCTCGTTTTTTGTCTATTAGTAAATTCTTTTATCTTTCCAAAGTTATTATTGTTGAAGTTAATTACAATTAGTAGGACACTGTTCTCATACACAATTTAAATTTGCATTACATCTCTACATTATAATGTAATTAACCAATTCAGGAAGTTAACTGGTTAACTCAAAAGGTTTATTATTGTTCAATTAAACAACCATACCAACCGCATTACAATCCACACACATTTTACGAACACAATACAGAAAACCTCATACATTTCCTTAAATCTCTCATCAACACTACAATATACTGGCCCATCATTCAATCTATTATAATAATAGCAATCTATAGGAAATAATCGACAAAGCTACATTGACAACGCCGACCTATAAACGATACAACGTCGTACACATTCATCACTACTCGTTTTCTTTTCACAATTCCTCAAAGAAAGGTGACTGCGCGCTTTCCTCAGAATGGCTTTTACTTTTCAATGTTAGGGGAACATAAAAAATAAACAGTCACAGCTTTGCCGCTGTTACTATGACACTATAGTGCTTGATTAACCCAACCTTGGCTTATATAACGAAAGCACGTAAATAAATAATAATTTATCGTCGTGCAAATAATGATCAGTGGAAAGTAATACATATAATAAAAGCATTTTATTTTTACATAAACTTTTCAAATCGAAAATCGTGTAATTATTTTACAAGAAAAATATAACTTAATCGAAAAATGTTATTTCAATTACCTAGCAGCATTTTAGGATTGGAATCAAAATATTTTAAACGACTGTGAGCTTGCAAAAACACTTTAGATGTTATTTCACTAACAGTTTCTAGCGCCTATATTGGTGCTAACCCATTTTGCTGGACCACTACACTGTAACTTCGTTATTTCGTCGTTGAAAATTTCAAACGTTTATAGTCCCATAATGAGAACATTCTAGGCTATAAAAGGTAAAAGAAAATTAAATTTCCGTTAACGTGGCAATGAAACAGGCAACATATTTTAAAAACAATTCGTATATTTCAAGCAAACGTTTCTTTAACGAGCTAGAATTCTTTGCTTTTAATACTTTTTAAAATTTCATAGAATTTCCGTTTCTATAATAAAATGTAAAATAATAATTACCTTAATAGAAATAATAGAATGACAAGGAATAAAAGAATTGTATTCGGAATGTTAGAGGGGCTCATTAGCATAGAGATTGAACCGCAGTCTGACGCGGACGGAATGCTTCTGATAATGAACTCAATTCTCTATAAGATTGAACATGCATTCACTGACTAAGGAGATAGGATAAGGATGTATAAAGCATAATCTATATCATCACTGTATAGACGGTAAGGCGAATAATAGTATTTTTAAGTAATGTTAACGCAACGTGAAATATGTACCTACTACTATTTTGACCTATATTTATTTATAGGAGTTTTTAAAAATGATTTAAATTATCTTTAGTAGAAGCGAGTATAAATATTTATTATCCACCTCAGTATCTTTTAAAAAAGAAGTTACTAAAAGAAGTAAATTACTTCTTTGTATTTTTATACGTACACACTATAATACGATGTGTTAACACAAAACTTGCTTGAAAAGTATGAAAAGAATCTCTATAAATGCATTCTGATACAAACTAATAATTAGGCACTAATGAAAAGCTTACCTCGTTCCTCTTAACAAGAGTACAGCTATCAGTCTTTTCAGCATCCACCTGGTCGCTCTTTAAAAGCGCATTATCCGTCATCGTTGATTCATCAACCAATCTCTCCTTAATGTTATTACTAGAATGATTTATTAGATCTGGTTCGGCGTTCATTAAGTTACTAGTGTTTTCATTCGAACAATTTTCTCTACCTAATTTGCTGTCATCGTTCGTACGTTTATCATCCCGGCTCTTGATTTTAAAACAACTTATAGATTTTTCCTTTTCCTTATCTTCGTTCCTGCTGATTGCTTCATCACTGTCATCTTTCAAACTCTTTATGCATTTGTTCTTGAGCCGTTTTTTCCTTCCTTTCCATTTCGAGTTAGATTTCGACGGGCTGTCGTCACTTGTACCGATGCTATCTGAACAAACTGGATTTACTAAAATTTTTGTGGATTTAGCTTTACGTTCTATTTTTCTAAGGTTAAGAAGATTACTAGGTGAATCTACGTGTGTCGGCAACGATGTCAAAGAGCTGGGACTCTCTTTAGCGTTGTCATTGAGACTACGAACTGATTTTGGTATCATGTTCAATGTTTTCATAACGTCGCGGTCAGTTGTGTTGGTACGATGTCTGTTGGCTCCGAGTGGTCCCATTGTTATCGGCGGTCCTCCTTTAAACAACAAGGCTGTCTCCGTTGGTTGACACACACAAGCTAACATTTTCACTACGTCATTTATTACTTTAGCACTCACATATTTATTGTTTTTATTCCATACTGTTAGCTAATATATCTGGAAACCATTGTAACGTAGAAATTTGTGACAGGTAAGTAGACCAGCAGCTAAAGATATGAATTGTACATGATATTCAAGTTGTTCGAGGTAATATATCGCGAATGCTCGCAGAGGTGACGTTTATACTGATATTAAACTTGTATTTTGTGCCTTATTGCCCACATTATTTTGAAATAAAAATAGAAAACATTTTACTTAAGAACTACAAAAGGATATATTGCGAAGTTACCATGTGTATTTTCTTAGACGTTTTATTTGTACGATTTTCTAACATTCCGGTTTTAATCGTTATACTTAATGTTTACTTTCTTTACATTTGCTCAGTTTACGAATAAAATATATAATTAAAGCTGGAAGTCATTACGGACATAAAAAGCTTCACCAAAAGTACTTTTAAAGCTTTAAATGGAAATGAAAATGTCGATGAAATTTTAATAAAAACCCAACGAACGGGTAATATACCTACTTTATATTACATACTATGAATGGCTTTCATTCAATTGATAAGTAAAAGTACACTTTTATATATTTTTAACAACTACGCCAGTAAAGTTTCATTTGAATAAGTAAGAGAGCAATGCGAATTTAAATAAAATAAAATATTATGTGTTTTATTAATTTTATTCAGATGTAACCAGTTTTATGTTGATATAATAACGGTATTATTAAGAAGACTTTAATATGTTAGGACATGTAAATTAAAAGTATTATTCATCTTCTTTTTAATGTTAATATCTATTAGATTTTCAATTGCTATTGATGTTAGTAAAATGTCAAAGGAATTCCAACCATCAACCAACATAGACTCAGTTAAGTTAACGAGGTTTCGCAAAAAACTTATTAAAATATCATTAAATTAAAAACTTCGAATGAAATTGAATAAAAAATTTCATAGTTCCGTGAAGCAGGCGTGCAATTAGTCTTAAAAGCTTCTCTAAAATTATCTTTGTAAAATAACATTAAAATCTCTTTGAACATTTAAATATTCTGTACATAACAACGTTATACTTAACTTCAAACTCAAAGTAAAAACGAAAAGTAATTAACAAATTAATTAATTAGTTAAAATGCAATTAAAATTCAGAAGCATTTAACACTGACTTTAATATCCTGACAAATAATAATGCTTTTCTATTAAATCGACTATTAAATCACCAATCTTGAAATATCTCAAACCACGTTCCTTGGAAAACGTTTTTATAACTAACCAAACCGTGCCTAACTCTTGAAAATCCTCTTAAAAGTTAAATTTTCAACCCAGTTCACTTAATTGAAGTTATTGTGTTGAAATAAAGGATTTTATTACTTGGTAAAGTCAACTTCGACTTCAAGCGTTTCATTACGCTCGAGTCGAAGTTATAAAATGAATTTTA
>CAJQZM010019242.1:0-10821 GCA_907164665.1 Colias nastes | reverse complement strand
CGATTGAAATGGCGTTAAACAGTTATCGTCGGCGAGTTGAAGCGAATTTAATAGAAGACCCCAAATCTTTTTGGAAGTTTATTAACAATAGTCGAGTAATTAAAAAATCTAAACCTCTGGTTAGCGACAATGGCGAGGTGATGACTGCACAGCAAAGCGTGGATTCATTTTCTGAATATTTTAGGTCGGTTTATATTCAGCAAAAACCAAAGTTAGATGTAAACTTAGCGATAACACAAGCAAATTGTTTAAACGGAGCAGTAAGAGTGCACATCGGGGAATTACAGCTTTGTGAAGTACTGAAGGCGCTTAGTCAACTTAAGCCAAAGACATCTTCAGGTCCAGACCAGATACCGCCATATATATTGAAGGATTGCCGCCTGGTGTTGGCAAAGCCCCTTCTCCATATATACAACTTATGCCTTAAAACAGCTGTTTTCCCAAACTGTTGGAAGATAAGTCGCGTCGTTCCAGTGCCCAAAGGGGGACGTGGTAACAGAGTGGATGAGTATAGGCCTGTTGCAATATTGCCCTCACCAGCGAAGGTTTTTGAGTCTGCGGTGCAAAAAAGCATATTGACACAGGTTCGATCTCACTTGTCAGATGCTCAACATGGCTTTAGATCCGAACGTAACACTGCTAGCAATCTACTAAGCTATATGGTGGATATTATACCCGTAGTTGACGGTGGCGGACAAGTCGATGCGGCCTACTTTGATTTCAAAAAAGCATTCGACCTGGTCAACAATGATGTGCTGATAAAAAAGTTAGCAGAATTTGGATTCACTCCGCATCTGTTAAACTTTATGGCTAATTATATGACGGATAGGCAGCAATACGTAAGTTATGCTGGACATGCATCAAAACCGTATTTTACCAGATCTGGTGTAGTTCAGGGCAGCAATTTGGGCCCCTTGGAGTTTATTTTGATGATAAATGATCTTCCAAAGGTAGTTCATTATGCGAAGTGCTTGCTTTTCGCTGATGACCTTAAACTATCATTGCCAATAAAAGATATAAGTGATTGTGAGAAGCTTCAGAGCGATATTGATAGAGTTGTAGACTGGAGTAAAAATAATTTATTACAGTTCAACACCTCAAAATGTATGATAATTACTTTCTCTAAAAGTACTCAAAACCAAACAAGGTATAATTACCACGTAGATGGGGCACAGATGTCGAGGGTAACTGAAGTTAAAGATCTTGGTGTTAATCTCAGTGCTGACTTGAGTTATAGTAAGCACATAACTAATATTTGTAAGAAAGCTTTTAAAAACTTAGGGTTTATATTGCGGATGTCTCGAAATTTTTCGAATATTAGAGCTATTATTAACTTATACAATACTCTAGTAAGAAGCCAGTTGGAATATAATTCCTTTATTTGGGGCCCGCATGAAATTAAATATAATCTCATGCTAGAGCGCATACAAAATAAATTCACTCGTTACCTTTACATGAGATTATACGGGGTTTATCCTTTCTATCCGCTTATGTATCCGACTTTATTCGTTTTGGGCATGGTGGGATATAACGAGCTGAGGGTTAGAAGGGACCTGGCGTTAATCTCGTACCTGTTCAGGATTTTTAGAGGTAGGATACATAATGCGGATATTTTGGGTAAAATGTATTTGTATGTACCAGATGGATACGCGGAGCGCCGGCGCCGGCCTCCGCTGCTGCTGGTGCCGTCCGCTCGCACCAACTTGCTAGGTCAGGCACCTATGACGCGTGCACTTCGTTCACTCAATGAAATAGCAATCAAAACTGATATATTTTGTTGCACTTGGGATGAATTCACGCGAGTAGCTTTATTTGTATTATGCTATAAAAAGTAATGTATGTATTTAGTTTGTAAGTATGTTAAATATTTCTAATTTCGATGTAACCAATTAAATGTAAAACCACTATCGTATTGGGAAACTGTAATGTTAGTGTGTGTTTATAAATAAATAAATAAATAAATAAATAAATAAACACATAAAAATACTAACCATTTATACAAATAACACATATATTTTTTTACCATTTAAAAATGGTTATTCATTTGCGATTTTTCTTCTCTAGTAAATAGGCGTCGAATTTACAAATAAATAAGAAACTACGCCGTAAATATTCCTGTAACAGACAATAAAACTCATCTTGTGCTATCATGGGAAATAATCAAGCGAAAACAAGAGGCAGCCATGAACAAACAATCCATAGGAATGAGCAAAAATGAAACGCTACAAAATATTACTGATAATTAACTTGAAAAGAACGTATTTTCAACAGCGATATTCAAAAAAGTGTTTTTGAGTACTATTTTATATTTTAAAAGTTTTAAGTTTTCATAAAAACGAAGCCTGTTCCAAAACATTTTTTCTTTTGATATAATATTGAATAAGATATTGAATTATGTAAAAATATTATGGCAAAACGTATAGAAGCAAGTCCTTTATTCTTTGAATACTTTTTGGTTTTATTCCACATATTAATAGCCTCTTTCAAGTTTCATGTGAAAATCATACGAATTTAATTGCGAAATACATTTCTAAGCCTGAGGTTTGTGTCGGTATTTTGCGAATTTCAAATGAAGCGAACACAGACGCTAAAATGCACAGATGTTTACGTAAATACGAATATTAATCAATCACAATCACACTATAGTCTGATGTTTATTTGAAATTCATTGTTCACCATTATATTTAATCAATTTTCATACATTTTATTTTAGGGGTTGTATATTTAATTTAGTTTTAATGAAATAAAACGGAGGAAATCAAAGGAAATTCCCATAAGAATGAGTTGTATCATCGCAGTGAAAACTGAAAATAGCTGTAGCGGTGAAATTGCCACTATCTACTAAGAAACTCCTCATACAAATCATCATGATCATACAACCTGCTTTAGGACGTGAAAAAAAAACAAACAAACACACTTACACTTAGGTATAATAAGTAAAAATTGAGTTTGTAGATAATTGTAGAATGTAGATTATTACGTATTGCGTCGTTTGTGTGAATAAATAATTAAACGTTTTTGAAACTTAATAAAGAAACAGATAACCCAAAACGGCATCTTAAGGCATAACGACTATACCACATGTGTCTCCAAGCGCAAAACTCATAAGCGATTCGAATAAAGCAATGTCTTAGGCGCAAAGAAGCAATTTTAGAAGAAATGAACGCTTATAAATTCACGGAACGGCACATCGCGAACATTTTATTTGAGTTTTCGTGAGACGACGAATGTAATTACTTTGTAAAGTCTATTACATACTGGTAACAATGTTGGGACGTTTCTACAGAGGAATAAAACTTGTCTAGCTATGCCGTGAATAAGAATTTAACTAGTGAGTTTCAACACGCTATGGAAGTTAGGTCGCGAACACACTATCATAATTATAAAGTAGTATATTATTATGAAAAGCATATAGAATACAGCACGAAAGTTTACTTTTTGATCTAAAGATATAGAATTCGGTTGTTTTCCTATTGAACGATGTGTCTATCGGATAATTAAAAAGGTTTTTAAAAGATGACTATTATGAGCATCAGAAGCGTTCAAAAACAAAAACATCTGGTGTGTAGGTATGTATGTATTTTAAAAAGTCCAAATCACGGCTATTAATGTCTAAGTAGGTAGCCTTCGGATTACATGCACCAGTACAAATTAATATTGTTGTTTGTTATTGTTATTTGATGTTGATAGCAGCTGTTGTCTCCGTGTTTGTCTTACTAAACATATGTATCTTGTACCAGCTTGTTAGTCATATAATTTTGATATCTATGTATACGTTTGTAGGTATATAAAGAGGCAAAAAACTTAAATTTTAACGAATATTTTATCCTTTGACAGTCGATACGAAGGCAGAACAAAAACAACGGTTGGTTGACCCGTGTAATTGTTATTATGTTACTATGTACTAACCTTATCGTACCTAGCTACATAACATCACATGATCCAACGTTTTAAGTAGGATTACCAGCTAGTTGCAGCTTAATAATTCTCCTTGCAACTTCGACCTAATTATGCTTTGTGACTGTTCCATTTGATTCTATTCTCCATCTTGAACGATAGCATCGTCAGCCTTAAGGTGCATCACGACATAGTATAACGCAATTCGTTCCCTATGACTGTTTATCTGTTTATCCCTATGTATGTTAAGATCTCTTAAAAATACCTACGCGAAGGATTTTGATGCGGAATTTTTTTTATAGATAGAGTAAATCAAGAGGAAGGTTTACTGTTTACATCTTTATTTATGAATTCTAACATGTTTATTGATAATTAATTAATAATATGTGTATGATATACATTAATATATTGCATCCGTGTGAAACCGTAGCAGTTGAACTACCTATATAAGCTGAAGCATAACAATGAATCGCTAGGAATGCCCGTTCTTTTCCGAATTTCTAGAAAGATCGAGTACATTCTATCAACACTACCTAACTAACACTACCCCTTCCGAACCAAATAGAAAAAGTTTTGTATCTTCATAATCGGAGGTAAATAAGGAAAAGGATCAACGCTCAAGGAAAATCTTAGCGGAACTGATATGTTGTGTATCCAGTAAATATCTCATACTTGTATGTTTAACAAATAATTCGATAAATGTGTACGGATGCTATTAGTACAAGTTTCCTTATAGTTAAGTGAATTTGTCGTAACAACTTGTCACGCTGTATAAGTTAGGATTTTTGTTATGTGTTAATACAAATGTTAATGTAATCTTGTTGGATTTATTGAGGATAATATTTTTAATAGGAATAAATTTAACAGATTAATTTGGAGTTATAGATAAGAGATGTATAAAAAATATTATCTACGTAAATATCATCATCATCATCAATTCATATATTATACTAGCTGTTCCCCGCGGTTTCACCCGCATTGTTCCGCTCCTGTTGGTCTTAGCGTGATGATACATAGCCTATAACCTTCCTCGATAAATGGGCTATCTAACACCGAAAGAACTTTTCAAATCGGACCAGTAGTTTCTGAGATTAGCGCGTTCAAACAAACAAACATACAAACAAACAAACAAACTCTTCAGCTTTATAATATTAGTATAGATACGTTCCCACTGCTGGAACACGGGTCTCCTATGAGGGTACAGGCCATAAGGGTTGGCAGATACCACATAATATCGTCGAACTTTATATTCAACGTAAATATAAGAGGGTATGAATGTCTTCGGTCAAAGCACGAAAAAGTGTTAATTTTTTAAACGTTCATAAATTTAACTTATCTTCAAAATAATTGTATGTGAACACACCTTATCTTCACATAAGTATAAAACAATCAATTGTACAAGTTTGCTATTTAATTTCGTAGAACTAATTAATAAAGCCTGAGTAGACATTAATATTTGGATAACATTTACAGACTGTTTTGACATCACTTTAATTAATTATATAAGAATATGTTTAACATTTACTTGAGACTAAAAATACGTTGTTATTAAAAAAAAATTTAAGTAAGAAAATATTATTTACTTTTCGTAATTTCTGAGTCAAATGACACATGATGAATATGATTAATGAAGTTTGCTCGCTTATGAAGTCATGATCAAAACATTTTTAGATTTAACATACCTATATGTAATACGTATGTATTCGTTAATACATAAAATAAAACTCATATTAGGTATATTTAGTTGAAAAAATATGATAAAATATGTCAAGTAATTGTAATTTATTTCATATTAGCTTACCGCCCGCGGCTTCGCCCGCTTTGTCTATAACCTAATAAATTATATACTAAAACCTTCCTCTTGAATCACTCTATCTATTAAAAAAAACCGCATCAAAATCCGTTGCGTAGTTTTAAAGATTTAAGCATACAAAGGGACATAGGGAAATAGGGACAGAGAAAGCGACTTTGTTTTATACTATGTAGTGATGATGATGAAGAACTCTTGTAATTAAAATCCTAACAAACTTAATACAAAGTTTCAACTACCTATAAATAGCATTAATTCAAAACCAAAATATTAACTACCATTAATGTACTTCACCTCATGGATTTATTGCTTGCCATACAATTCATAAGAGCATCACTAAGTGTTGCTTACAAACCCTGTGTTTTGATAAATGTGTCGCACCTTACATCGTTAATAGGTGTAATTCATTTCTGCTTGTTCGAGCCCTTTCAGAGCTTTCATTTGCTATTTCGGGAACTGTGCGATCGAAAAATAAACGAATATTCTGTTTTTCATCTAACCATCAATTATCTCTTCAGGAAATGTACTTTTGCTTCCTGGAAAACTCTATCTGTTTGATATGCGAATATAGAGCTGAATAATATGTTTGTTTGAATAAGGTAATTTCAGTTATCCATTCTAATAGAAAAAACATTTTATGTTGGATTTTCCATTTATCCATCAAAGCTTAAAGGCTTTTACTGTAACATCACGCTACAATAATAGAAGCAATGAAAAATATTGAAAAAACTATCATTTTTAGAGCAGACATTGTAATGTACTATGTAGATTCAATCACCTTTAAAATGTTATAGTAGATTTACTCCAACATTAGTATTAAGGCTTTTTTTTTTGCTTATTTGTGTCAGATTTCGAAGAACCGTTATTTAAGTATTATACGTACCATCTTTATTTATATAACTAATCTACCTAATCTAATAAAAATTTAATGCAAAAAATTACATAACATTTACTAAACAATACTTTCCAAAAGCACTATACAATAAAAACACACGGCATATTAAACCGAAAAGACCAAACTGTCTTCAGTGACCTACTCACTTACTCTAACATCGCTCAGGCATTGTTTCCATACAACGTATAGCCGGTAATAAATCGCGTCAATGGACGGAAAGATAAACGTGTTTTTTCAACAGTAACACTCTTTCTGATTTTCCGGTCTGATATACATTTCAGCGTGATTCTGGAAATCTGATGGTGAATTATTGTGCAGGTTTTATAAAGACAATTGCTGTTTGCGTTATTTAAAAGTTTTAGGAAATGCTGTATGCGTTTCTAGTGATTTATAAGTTAAGTAGTTCGAAGAAAAAAATAGTTTACTAAATAACAGTTCTAACGAATGTCAAATGTTCTCTTATTTTTATGATACTTGGCAGGGATGAAGCCTTTAGAATATTCCATAAGGCATAAGGTATATCTCGTGCTTTTGGCGGATGAAACCGCGCAGCATAGCTAGTATTGAAGTATATGTACCGTCTATAATATGATAAAAATCCTATGATCTATTTGAAAATACCGCCTAATGTGATAATTGAAGATACACAGTAACATCTAGAAAAATATTTATCGAATCACAAGCTACAGTTACAAGTTTATTTGTTCAGTGTCCCTCTGATATTTATTCTCTTGGCTATTCTAGTTTCACTGAGGAAAGCAATTACCTGTACACAACGGGTAGACAATTTAAACGAATAACTACAAAAACAACGTTCTAATCTAGTATATATATTGATTGCTCTATTGACTTGTAACTGTTTAAAGGTTTTGTTTAATAGTTTCTATTAATACATCTATTTATCCTTACCTACTAATATAATATATGCGATAACTCTCTCCGTTTATTATTTTTTTCAGCTATTTGGTATAAGGATAGACTTTAGTCTAAACCAGAGCAAAACGTAAAAATACTACAACTTGGATAAGCTTGCCTTCTTTTCAACAAGAAATAAAAAAATATGTGAAAGCGAGCGGAGCCGCGGGTGGAAAGCTTGTCTCAGAATATATTCAGTTCTTGACGGTATACACTATAGCTGGAGGTCATGGCTTCTTATGGTATCCGGGTAAAATGCTCTATCGTATCGAATTTCATACAAATCCTGTTCATTTTTTTATCTATACTAATATTATAATGCTGAAGAGTTTGTTTGTTTGTTTGTTTGTTTGTTTGTTTGTTTGTTTGTTTGTTTGTTTGTTTGTTTGTTTGTTTGTTTGTTTGTTTGTTTGTTTGAACGCGCTAATCTCGGGAACTACTGGTCCGATTTGAAAAATTCTTTGGGTGTTAGATAGCCCATTTATCGAGGAAGGTTTTAGATTATCATCACGCTACGACCAACAGGAGTGGGGCCACGGGGGTGAAACCGCGCGGAGCAGCTAGTATGAAATAAAACAAACATCTATACATAAATGTATAATGGCATTCTTATAAACTTTCACTATAGGTAGATAATATTTGTAGAATTTAATCTCGACTCCATAGAGTTCTTTGAATCATAATTCAGAGAACAACTATAATAATCTTTCACCTCTCCTTTCGATAGTTAGAAATCCTTTGAAACGTGGGACTGTAAAAAAAGGACCTAGATTTATTTCTCTATATTTCTCTTACTAATTTATACTCATTTTATTTTCTGTCTACTTTGCAGTTAGTTTCGTTTCAATTAGTCGTCATTCCTGGAATTCAGTAGGAAATTATTTTATTTTTAAATTTTAATTACTGCTTCACTGGTATGTTAAGAGTTATGACATGGTAAACATAATTTTATTTTTATAAATATTCAACACCGCCGTAGAATAAGTTTGGAGATATGTGATTATTTAAAAATTGATACATTTCTACAGAAGGTAACTATTTCTAATAGCGATTCGCGAATTGAAAATAATTAATATCCTAAAATAAAAATATCTTATTAACATTCTAATAAATTAATGTCCCTTCTTTTCTCTGATAATTTTATCGTCCGTTTAACTAATAGTACTTTTTAGTTTCCAAAGAAATTATAATAAATCTTCGCAGAACAAACAAAAACTTCGTTAATATCTATGGAAAATGAGTTTCTACAAACTATTACACAAAAATACTATTAACAAAGAGTCATATCGTAACACTATTTCACAGATAGCTGAAAAACCTTTTACCGGGGTTAAGACCATATCGACTGCACTAAAATATAAATTTTCGTTCAAACTCGGAACTTTGAATTTATAACGAAAATTACGCTTTATTTTAATTCCGTGCGCATATTACGTTCGGGCGTAAAATAAATTCGAGTTAAGTGAAACTTATAACAAATAGGTGCAAATTCGAGGCTCGATCGTGTGTGCATCGTAGGTATATTACGTACTTTAAGTTTTAATTTTATAATATGTTTATACTAATTACTAACCGTCTGGAGCGGCTCTAGGGCTTGGCCCAGGATAAAAAATATTTTGCTCAGTAAAGTTGTATCTACCTTTCGATAGGTATAAGAGCTTTTCAAATCGGTCCAGTAGTTTTTGTACGTACATACATACAAAAGCACAAATGTATTTTTTTTTTCTTTACTTTTTCCACTTTTTCGTAAGTTTTCAAATCTTTAACTACAATTCTAATGCAAGCGAAGTCTTATTCAACCAGCGCGCGGAGACAACGAAATTTTCTTTGCTTTATTTCAATACATTAGTATCGTCTAATGTTCCAATAAACATTATTAGCACAGCACTATTCCTTTATTGATTCACATATTCGCTATTTATTCCTAAGCCATAGATAAAACAGCTGGATACAATTCCATTGTCTAAATGTTTTCAATCCACTATATATTGCGACGAGACAAACTTTAAATTGTAAACTTGTTTATTCCCGCCTGGATAAAGGAATAAACTTTCTTTATATTTATTTGGATGTTTTTGTAGCATTCGGTTCGATTTGGTACAATATTTGTTGGTTGTTGCTTACCAATTCTGTATATTGTTTATATTTCCTGTTGTACATAAATACATATTTATTCTATACTTCCTACTAATATTATAAATGCGAAAGTTTGTGAGGATGTGTGTGTGTATGTGTGTGTTTGTTACTCTTTCACGCAAATACTACTGAACCGATTACATTGAAATTTAGCACACATATATGTAGAGGGTAACTTGGATTAACAGATAGGATAGGTTTTATCCCGGAAATCCCACAGGAACGGGAACTATACGAGTTTTTCTTTGAAAACGCGGACAAAGCCGCGGGCGGAAATCTAGTATATTATAAAGCTGAAGAGTTTGTTTGTTTTCTTCAACGCGCTTATCTCAGGAAAGCTAAAATAAAAATAATTTATATACATAAGCATATTTTCTTAATAATATAATATGAAGATTGTGCTTCAAGAAAAAGGCTAAGAATGCCTTATAATTTTTTGTGAGTTTTTTTTCAGCAGAAATCAAACTACAAAGAAGAGACTTACAAAATACCTTTGGAATAACAACAAAGCGGTACTATAACATAACATGAATAATGTGAGTTATTTATTTATCTTACTACCTATTCAGTAAAAAGATAAAATAATACTTATTGACTGTATACTATAAGCTGAATTATATGAGATGATATCCTTTAGAAGACCCATGCTAGAAAAAATATAAAGGTAACAATATCAAGTTATCAACAGTGAATTGTTTTTTAAATCGGTGCAGTAGTACCTGAGATAAGTGCATGCAAACAAAGAAACAAACTCTTCAGCTTTAGAAGTATACAGACTGACTAATAAGATTTTTCACATACACACGCTTCATAGAAGAGGAATTAAAGCCGCTACCTAATTAGGAACTCCAAAAACAAACTAACGCTACATATTAAATAGCTTCAGTCTACACAACCATTAGTGCACAATCTACGGCTTCATTTACATACGATGATACGGAAAATCTGAAGGTCTAAAGATCAAACGTATAACAAGTAACAACTAAATTTCCTGCTGGGTTAAGGTCACTTCCTCAATCTGGGTTATTGCTGAAATTTTTCAATAGAATGCCCTCTATGATAGTTTGAGACCATCTATCATGTTTGTTTATTATCAAAAGGAAATGTATAAATGTTTTTTGGCATATGATCCATTGAAATGTTACATTTTTTAGCCCTAACCTTGCAT
>CAJQZM010019241.1:0-17912 GCA_907164665.1 Colias nastes | reverse complement strand
AAAAAAACGTCGAAGCGCTTCGAGAAAAGGTAGGTAGTGCCCGTGCACTTCGCTTGGCTCGTCTTGGCTGGGGCACTACCGTGCCCCCAGATTATGATAATTTCGGTATGCTGGAAGTACTTAAAAATTAGATATGTTATATGCCGTGCACACCCAAGTCTTGGCCTTTCCACGCGATGATGTAAAAACAAAAAAAAAATGCATAGTTCATTGCACATTCGGGTAACAATGATAACGTGATGTTACGTATTTAGAGAGTAGTATATTCTTTGCGTATTAGTACGGTGTATAGGTACGGTAATACTTATATATTGATTTCAATATTTTATTTAGATAATATTCGCAGATTTTATGTGTGGTAAAATAGAAGTGACAGTAGGTAGGTATACATAATATACAATTCATTATTATGAAAGGCATCTCTTATATAGTATGAAATCTTTAAGACTACGAAACGGATTATGATGCTAGTGATTATCGAGGATGGTTTTAGTATACCTATATACCTAATTTATTAAATTTTAGATAGGGCGGGTGAAGACGCGGGTGAAAAGCTAGTTCTCAGAGAAACGGATTTTAATTTTTAACTAGGTATGTTTGGCATGACTTGAATCTTACATAAAAAATAGACTCGGTAAGTATAATTTTAAAGATAAATAAAGGGAACGCAAAACATTTATTAAACATATAGGTAATATTATCTTATAGATATGTATTTCAAAATGTATCATAATGTAAATAGTATCTACTAGATATCCCACCGCAGGATTAGGTACTTCGTTCATAGTTTTTTTGATGAAACTAAAATTTTATGTATATTTAATAATTAGGAGAATATAGTATATCGACTAGGTTGCCAGTCAGAATTTGGCCGCATAACAAAAATGTTATTTACAAGCTTCTACAATTTTAAGTTATTTTGGTAATTTCAACTTTATATTTTTTTAATACCTAGGTAGGTACTTAAGTACTTATTTATCTATCGATAAATTAATTTGATATTTTTAACGACGATTTTGTAAATAAATACCTACCTACTTTGCAACGTAATTTAGTTTCAATCAGTTTAG
This sequence comes from Colias nastes, assembly GCA_907164665.1. Taxonomy (NCBI): domain Eukaryota; kingdom Metazoa; phylum Arthropoda; class Insecta; order Lepidoptera; family Pieridae; genus Colias; species Colias nastes. The sequence goes on along the minus strand of CAJQZM010019241.1, from coordinate 16,842 downwards.
ATACACATTGTTTTTCTTTTGGCACAATGAATTTGAACTTATTTTCGACAAAACCTCCGACCACCTTCAAATTGCCAGAACTAGATAGGTACCTACAATTTAATTTAATGGGAAGGCACTAGATTTTAAATAAAAACAATCATCAAAATCGGTTCAACCCGTCGAAAGCTCTGCGGTAACAAACCCAAAAAATACAGTCAAAAGGAGAACCTCCTCTTTTTTAAAAGTCGGTTGAAATAGATATTAAATAGTAAATAAACTAACTTAGCTGTTTTTAATAAAGGATGATTGCTGCCGACTAATTTTCTTAAATGTAGCGCAACATTCGCAATTTCGTCGCTCAAGACCCATCTCAAGCTGAGAAAGGAGGTTGGATAGCCAACAATCTTCTCAGCCTCACTCACGGCTCTGTTCCAATCTGGTTTTGTGTTATGTTGAGAAACAGCTGCTCGTTGAGTATTGCATGTGCTCACTTCCCTTACACCACAAGGTCCCCAAACTTTCGCAACCAGCGCGCTTGATGGGGAAACTTTCACCAAATCGCATCTCAAAACATTCCTTAAGCGACTCAAACTCATTTTGAAATTCTTATTCGCACACTTATGTACCAAATTTAATTTTAAAGCACTGCGACACTTTTTAAGTAATTCTTAATTTAAACGCCGAACATAATTCAGAAAAAAAATCAATTAATGTATTGTATATATATATTATACGTTTAAGCTGTTATATGAATATTTATATTTACGTTATTATAAACAAAAATCGCGTAAAATGCAAGCGGCCATCGACGTCCAATAATTTGCCGCTAAAACTATGAACTAAAGTTGAACTAAAATACCTATTCATTCAAAAGACACGAATCGCGAATGTGAATGTAGCTAATCGCTGATTGGTTTCCCGTACTCAGTGCTGATTGGTGGTTTGTAAATTTGTAAATCAGTGACGTTTGACTTTTTTGATATGGCAATGAGCGATGACATTTTATTGGCATTTAAGCACCATACACCGTATGACATTTCCTCGAATTTCCTCTAAAATCGAAACTGTATAATTTTATCATGAACATGGTTAAATAATTTTGATTTAACAATAATAATCTACATGTTAAAATGTGTCAATAGGTAGTATACTACTGGAAAAAAAATTAAAATATAGATATCATCATTATGACACTTAAAATATTATATTCTGAGTATATAATATTATTATACTACATAAAGAGTGCGAACAACGAAGTGGGAACAGTAGGCACAGGTGGGAACAACACGACGTTCCCGCCGCGAGCGCTCGTAGTCGTGGTTGAGTGCCATCGAAGTGCGTTTCTCTAGGGATTTTTTTCATATTTACGAATAAACATGGTGAAATGTGCAGTTCGATCTTGCAAGAACGACACTAGAAAAAACACAAAATTGAAATCCAGTATCACATTTCATCGGTAAATCGATAGTTGTATTTATTTTTATGAAAATAAATCTAGCATCGCGGGGGTGAAGGGGAAGTGGGAGGCGGGCACGCGCAGGCTCGCACCCTTCGCGCACCTCACTGCCGCCACGTGATCGTAGTGATGTGACTTGACCAACGCTGTACTCGATAGTTTACAAGAAGAACTATATTTTAACATATTATTTATTTAACTTTAAAATTACCTAAAACTCTTTTAAAAATGTATTAAAAATAATTTTGCAGTGTGTTTTGTATCATACACTTTCTAATATTATGAATGCGAATGTATTATAGTGTAAATGTAAAGTATGTAATGTTACGATGTTATATTTTAACCGCTAAATTGGTTTTTGAAGATTTTGGTAGGTATAGAATTGATAAAATTGAATAAAAAAATTATGTATTAATATTGTTTATTATTTCATTTTAAATTATTAATTATTTCTTATTTTTATTTAACATTTTTTAAATACTATTATTACTTGATTTATTATTAAAAAATAGTACTAAACCCGATCTTTTATTTTATTAACTTTAATATTTAAGAAGTCCACACGTTTTTCAGATATTCCAATTAAACATTTTTTTTAAACTACTTATAATTAATACAAGACATATTTAAATGTAATAAACACACTTTATTCACTTGGCAAACAAATTTATAATTACATATTTATACTTTATTCATACATTTCTCCTTTAATAACATATTGAACATAAAATTTACTTATGATACATATTTATTTACATAACTTATCGATAGCTCAACACGCAATTGATATCTACCCATCCCTATATTTTGTCACACACACACATCTATATAGTATCTATATCTCATCTACCTACGATGCGCACTAGGCAATTTGTGCAATACACGCGCTCTACACTATTGTAATATAATTATACTCTAAGATTATATTGATATCGAAACCATATGCATCTGAAGTGGAAATTGTGATTTGGCAATCACTCCTTTCACTTTCTATAGAAGTTCCACGGCGAAGGTAGGAACTTAATCAATTCGACCGGTATATTTTTTTTTTATGTATGTACACCGATTACTCCGAGGTTTCTGTGATTCTTTTTTTGTTTAATTCCGCATGGTGTCGAATTGATCCCATAAAAATTTTATTCGGATAGGCCCGCTAGTTTTTATTTGACATATTGCAGAAAAAGGACATGAGTTGCCCCCTTGTTGCCCCTTTACAAATGTGACATAAGGGTGCTAGAAAAGCATAACTGATAAAAAAACTTTATAATATTACTACAGTAACTTTATAAATTATGCGATATTCATACAAAAACAAATACTTAGGTACTAATAAACATACTCAACGCAAATCTATAACAGTGGCGATGACAGCGCCGCGTCTACGAGACTTCTTTCGCGGCGCGTGCTCTATGCTCAAAATCGAATTACTGTACTCACACTGTACTGTAGTGTTTTTCATTCATTCCCAAGTCGCCATTCAGTGATCTCCAGAGCAGCTCATTGCTCACTGCTCAATGCTCATCAAGTCATCAGTTGACAGTTCTTCTTCACTCATCAGTCAATCGCGCAACACCGGCCGTTGTAGTCGACTGTAGGGGTCACTATAACTGCTCGCCGGCTTTTTTGCGTTCTAGATAACTTGCAATTTATTGCTTCTACATTTTCATTTTTTACAGACTCGATCTGTGAAAGTGCAAACCAAACTAAGTGCCGGAACCGTGCATAGTTTTTTAAATTAATCGAACTTATTTTCGAGGTAAGATATTTAACAGTGCATCTAACTATGAAACCTATATGAAAGCGCTGGAGCGCCGGTTTAGTTCTTTTCTCGGTATTTCGTCCACGTGTGAACTGCATACGTGGTGAAAGTATAAAGTTGTCAATATATATAATGAAAACAATAAAATAAACAATTGAATCCCAATCGTTAAGAATCGATCCCATAAATTTTTATTGTGTAATTAACGATTCTCTTACGTCAGTCTTCAGAGATCTATAATTCTCTGGTCTGTGATTGTTATTATTATGTTAGGTATAGATTGGCATGCCATTAGTTCCGCGCATCTAGCCAGTATTGTGTTGCTATTTGCTGCCTAGTGTATTTAGAAAACGAAAATGGGTCAAAATAAAATTCTACTAGGTATTACCTAGTTCTTTAAAGAAACGAATCTTCAATGGCGGCGCTTATCATTCCCTCTCGCTCACACACGGCCGTACGGTATGCAAAAAAAAAGGGAAAAATAAAATCACTAAAATGTATTTGATTTTCCCTATAATAGTTTTTATCATAAATTTACAATGACAATTATGCATTTGCGAAAGTAAATAATGTTTTATTGGAATTTGACAAAATATGTTCTTTGGGAAAAGTTGTTCAGTTTTATGGGCTTATTACAAGTATTATGGAGATTTTATTACATTCTGTATACGTAAATATGATAATTCATATAAATACACAAATACAATAACAAAAAAGTTTGTCAACAAACAATTTGAAATAATTAATAAAATAATTATCAATTTACGTTATTTTTATTTTCTTTTTTGCTGATCCTACCATCTGTCAAAGTCAGCTTTGGCCGCCATTGAAGATTCGTTTCTTTATTGAACTGCTTAATACATTCAAAATTTATCTATCTTACCAGCTAATATTTTATTACTAGTATTCAACGTGTTATAAAATATACTTTTTATAAATACTACAAATGAAATTTGAACAATTATTTCATTGCTCTTCTGATCAGATTTTTTTAACTTTTCATTCAAGGCAATGTGAAACAAAATTAGATTAAAATATTTTTTTATTAGTTAAACAGTAAATATGTATCTTCAATGTAGTTTATACAAAATACTAGGTTCTAATAAAAAAAATGTATTATAAATATTAAATATAACTCTATTTGAAAAAATCCTTCGGTCAGAGACAGTAAATTGAAACAATATTTAAATTGCTATACTATTTTTAGATTATTTTGTGGTAAGGTCTTGCCACAAAATAACAGAGTCTAACTTTAAACCAGGGATCTTTCACTTTAATAGTTATCTATGTGAAATACGAAAACCAGATTAAAGAGAACCCATGCTTAATGTTAAACCCTGTGAAGCTTTTTGTGTTAAAACAGTTATATAGTTTATAATATTTGTGTCGACGGACTGGAGATGGCACTCATATATTATACATGGTCAGCTTGAAATATTCATTTACCAGTTACTAGCCACTTTCCCTGTTTTTCATTTTAATGTAAGCACCAGAAATCCAATAAAACAAAAATCAGTAAAATAATTATCAGCTGTTCTTTAGTTTTTATTTGTTAAATTAAAAATGTTTCTTCCGATCTTAAAGTGATTGTTATTATTGATGTAACTGAAAAATCAATCGGGCTATATTCTAGCAAGTTAGTATTAATTAAAAAATTTTAACGTCAATGGAATTAAATCTTTTTCTAGAGTATTGCGAATATTTTTTTACTGATAGGCCTGAATTTCTGCCAGTTGTAAAAATAATGATTTCATTATTTTATACAGTTATACTAGTTATTATGTATAAAAGATTATAAGTGACATAATCAATAGGCACTTAAGTTATTAACCACTCTTGATGAGAAGTTCAGTTAATACTTAAAAATGATAGTTTAACTATCTAGCCGTTAAATATCCACTTCTAATGATATTATTTCCTTATAAATGTTTTTATTTTATGATTAAAAATTAAAAAAAGTATGAAGTCAAATTCCATAATTAACATTATAAAAGGTTTTACTTCTCAAATTTATAATCATTAAATAACATTACAAGCAAAATGCTTGCTCCTGGCTTGACATGCGATAAAATTAACATTAGGTACAGATGTAAAGCTGCCAGAGATCACTTTTAGTGATTAGGATCCATAACTATTTGAGTGCCATAAATTACTTTTTATTCATAGTTAGTTAGTTATTAAGTTTTTGTAATAGGATATAATATGTGTGTACCATGTAGAACTTTTCATTCATTCATTTAATTTTAATAATGAATGAATGAAAAGTTTGATACTTATTTCATTTATTACGTTATTCACATTCTTACTGAACAGGATACAAAGCCTCAAACATTAAAATGTTTATCATTTTTACAGATGGTTTAAAATTATCAGTATTATGTCTGGACGACGTCTATAGTCACCACAAATGTTGCGCAATTTGGTCTTGTTATTGAGCTAACATTACTATTCTAGGGCAAGGTGAAATATGTCTTGAGGTATTAAGACGCCATACATTTTTAAACCCAAAACTATGTACCCAAGTTATTAAATAAAATAAAAATAAAATTGTTTTATTTCAGGACATGCGTTCCCATATGGAGGTTACTATATAATAGAATTATACAAAAATAATAACAATTAAAATTAAAAAGCAATTAGAGCATCATTTATATTCGCGTGTCTTCATAGGTCTATACTCTAGCATAATGTGATGAATGAACATTGCACTACTACCGAAGTAAAGGATTGTCACAATAGTTACAGACAGCCACCAGAATACCATTACTGGAGCGTCTCATTCTATCCCAAAAACTTGCGATTCGAGATCGCAATATGGCCCTGTTATCCGAGACCCTCGTCTCCAAAAACATGCCAGATGCACTACAGAACCTGGGCAGTTTCATGAAGAGTCTGTATGCGTTATTATACTGCACTCTCAATGAAGAAATCGCTTTATTTGTGAAGTTACACCACAATTGCCACATATACATGCACATGGAATAAGTTTTAAATAGCAATTTTTTAACGTCAGTAGTGCACCTGGCAAATCTTCGCGCAAGCATGTTACTTCGGACTGCAAGGGCCCTGCGCTCTCTCTCTATATCTGAATCGTCTTTAAGATCCCCCGTTAAAATGTGACCCAAATATTTAAATTGTCTCACGATTTTAACAGGAGAACCATTCAAAAATAAACCTGGTATTCTCTCCGGTCCCTGTCCATATCTAAATACCATTGAAGGGCTCAGCAGAACCATGTCGTCGGCATAACTTATATTGTTTACGCAAACGTCGCCAAGATGACATCCAACCCTGGTTCCTCTGAGCTCGCCAATCAAACCATCTATATAGAGATTGAACAGGTCCGGAGAGGTTAGCCCTCCTTGACGTACTCCACATTCTAACCTATACCCGCTAGACATGGAGTCGCCCCATCTGACATAATTTGTTTGATTTCCGTACCAGAATCTCAACAGACGCGCTACACTGTAAGCAACTCCTGTTGCTTCCAGTTTATCCCAAAGAATACCATAATTTACCAGATCAAAGGCTTTACTAAGATCTAAAAAGCAAGCATACAGGGATGTTTTTGCGTTGTTTATAGTAATTTATGGTACTCTTTAGGCTAAAAATAGCTGCGACCGTTGATAGTGCAGGACGAAAACCAAACTGTGCATCATTAATATTTAATGATCTCTGTATTTCAGGATGAATAAGACGCTCCAACACTTTACTTAATATAGTTCCTAAAGATATAGGCCTATAGTATGACGAATCGCATAGATTACCGCTTTTATTTTTAGCAATAGGCACAACTGTTGTTCTTATCAAATTTTTGGGCAAATAAGAATATTTTATGCACTTGTTGTATAGGTTGCACAAATGTTCGACCAACTTCTCACTTCCCCAAATTATATGCTCTATGCTTAGACCGTCATAGCCAGGTGCTTTTCTCCTTTGTATGCTTTTTATGGCTTTTTTAACATCTTTTTGAGTAAATTGTATGCATGAATTCTTATCTATAATTACTGGCTCGTTGTGATTGACGGTCTCAACACCGGGCGCACTCTTTATAGGGAGAGGCTTTGCTTTGAATTTATCAGCAAATATCTCTGCAATCTGATCTGACATTTGCACACCATCTACAGAAACCGATCTAACTACTCCCTCTACCATTAAGCTTTTTTGTAGTCTGCCAAAATTTTACGAAGTTTTGTTTTTACTGCATGTGGCTAATATATATTCATCTTAATACGATCTTCATTTCTCTGACACCACTGAATTTTATTTTTAAATATTATACGGCTCTTTCTCATATTATCATATAAAGGTCCATATAAAGGTTTGCCCGATTCCACCCACTCCTTAAACCAATATCTAGCTACCTGGTGGCTCTCTCTAACATGGAAATTCCAGCCTACTACATGTTTCCTGTTTTTCGTTTTGTTTACTACGCTTCCACTAAAAATAGCCGCTTTTTGTAAAATGTTCACAATATGATCGTATAATCTATTAATATACAAATGATGCTCATCAAGATGTTTACATTGGTACATACTTGATACTACTACATTCGCAAACAAAAATATCACAGAAATTGTCCAATTTATCACAGCAATACTTTTGAAAACAATTAATCTGTTCCTCCGCTCTTACACCCCACTTAATTCTATAGCTATTCAGTCTATTCACATTACTGTCAGAGATGATTGTTGATATAATCTCGTTTGTTGGTATATTAGTGTAAACTGTAAAGAAAATTGATTTAGTACAAGTCTTCAATGATCTTTGAAGGTTGAAACAATTTGCGTTCTGCGTTCAAAGATACAACAATTTTTATATAATTACATAAAATTGTGGGTATAATTACCCTTGCATGTATTTCATAATTTAACAGTCACCACACTTAATAGGTACCTAATCGTTATTGGTAGCCAGATCGGGACATCGTACATTTGCGAATTAAATATCGTAATGGTCTTCTAGTAGTAAGTAGACAAATATTTTGTGTACATGTAATGTGTTCCAGTGAGGAATTTTTATTATGTATAAATAACTCTGAATGCTGAATAGGTACAGATATTCCTTGCGTATCAATTATTAATATTCATGAGGTATAAATTCCGTGGAAGTTTCGAGAAAATTTTCCATTGCTGGTTTTTACCAGCAATGGAAAATTTACCGTACTAGGTATACCTTATTTGGAAGTTGGAACTCGTAATACTTACTATGCATCGACAACAGAACCTTGGAAGAAGCGTGGAACAGAAATATCGTTATCAGTTGTTAATGGTATTAATTAGATCCTTATCTTGTTGGTTCTAGATATCGATCTTGCGTCAGCCCACGCAATTTTCAGGGAACGTATTAGGTAGTAGGTCCCTACTCCCTACCTTGGGAAAGAAATTCAATGAAAAGTTCAAATACTCAGTTGTTTTGGCTGATATTTCAATAACAGGAATTTTTTCCTCAAAGCATTGAGAAATACTTTGATTAACAATTACCTACCTACTTTATAACCACGGTTTTGTTTATTTAGCAATTTTCAGATAAACAATTCGTGTATTCGTGTGAAATTTATATTTTTGAAGTAGAAGTTTCTAGTAAAATTGACAAAATATCTTCCATAGGTATGGAGTGGGAAGGGCCGCCCAAGCAAGGCTTGTACGACCCTCAGAACGAGCACGAGGCCTGCGGAGTTGGTTTTGTTGTTGCTATCGACGGAAAACGTACTCATAAAGTAAGTTTTACGAATAAACTAGAAAGATGTAAACTTACAGCATTCTAGAAAGACGTAAATTTCATGATTGTAAATCTATATCTATAGCACTCTGCACTAATGACCTGGTTCTGAAAACTGTGTCTTGTTAGACAATTTTAGAATCCACATAGACTTTTAAAAACAACGAGAATAATCAGCTGGTTTGTTTGTGGCTTAGTTAACTTAGTTTTATAGCATAGTTTTGGGGTTTTAGTTTTGGGGTGCAATGGCTGTATACCATCTAACGGTCAAAGCCAACCTCACCTGCTCGTGGTGCACCCTGCCGATCAACGGACGAGGCTCTGGCGATATTTTCTAGAGTGGTAGGACTACAGCTGCATATAATTTTTTTTTCTCATTATATGCAGCACGAATGGGCTGTAGTCCGTCCGGCGCGATACCACTATCTCACACAAAACCGGCGTAAAGCGTTTAGCGTTTCGCATAGGTGAGTGAGACATTCCGGTGGCCCTCTTCCCCCCCCCCCCCTTTTCCTTTAAAATCATGGCAGCGGAATTAAAAGATTTATTACCCCAGGAGGGTACCAACACGCAAGGTGCTGGAGAATCCCTCCCTGAGCACTTTTGTTCAGGCTGCCCTGCGTATTCTGGGGAGGGCAAAATCCCGCTCGTTACTCAAGCACGAGGCAATAAGAGCAAGAAGTCCTTTGCACGCCCTTCTACGCTCTGCGTTAACCTCTGTAACATCAGGGGCTTACATTCCAACATCAATGCCGTCCACTACCACCTTGAGACGGCGAAGCCGGCCTTGCTCTTTTTAACCGAAACGCAGATATCTTCCCCCTCTAACACAGCCTATCTCAGATACCCAGGCTATGATCTGGAGCACAATTTTATACCCCGCGCTGGTGTATGCGCCTTTATCCGGAACGATATCTGCTTTCGACGCCTCGGCTATCTTGAAGGAAGGGATCTTTCCATCATTTGGTTGCGTGTAGACTGCGACGACCACCCTCGCGTCTATGCATGCCTATACAGATCCCATAGCGGTAATGAGGAAACCGACCGACTCATTGAGCATATTCAATCGGCGGCAGATACCATGCTCAATCAGATACCCTGCGCTGAAATTATAGTCCTTGGAGATTTCAACGCCCATCACTCAGAATGGCTTAAGTCCCGAACAACTGACCACGCAGGTAAATCTGTTTTCGACTTTGCTCTTGCCTATGGTCTTACTCAATTGGTACAATCGCCAACGCGAATCCCCGATGTTGAGGATCATACGCCTTCCCTGTTGGACCTACTGTTGACATCTCATCCGGATGGCTATGAGGTCCATGTCGATGCCCCTTTAGGCTCATCGGACCACTGCCTAGTGCGGAGTGTAGTGCCAATCTCGCGCTCTCCACGGCCGGAGCGTATTGGCCGCCGACGCGTTTGGCACTACAAGTCAGCAGATTGGGATGAGATGCGTACATTCTTTTCGTCCTATCCCTGGGGCCGTGTTTGCTTCTCGGCAGACGATCCTAGCACCTGCGCTGACTCTGTCGCCGATGTGATACTTCAGGGCATGGAACTTTTCATTCCGAACTCTGTTGTACCCATTGGTGGCAAGTCCCAACCTTGGTTTGGTCTCTCTTGTAAAACGGCATCACGCCGAAAACAAGACTGTTACCAGGCCTGGGCCAATGCACTCGTGTCTAGTGACCCGAACGCCCGTATACTTAAGAGAGAACTAAACTCGGCCTCTAGGTCCTTCAAAAGAGCAATTGCAAAAGCAAAGTCAGAGCATATTGCTAAGCTTGGCGAGAAACTTGCCCGACTTCCTTCGGGAACGCGCGCCTTCTGGGCACTCGCCAAAGCTGTGCAAGGAAATTTCTGCAAGCCGTCACTACCATCTCTGCGCATGGAGAATGACTTGTTGGCCCACACGGCAAAGGAGAAAGCCGATCTTCTTGGCTCCCTTTTCGCCGCAAACTCGACTTTGGATGACATGGGAAACTCGCCGCCTACCATCCCGCGGTATGAGGGCGCTATGCCGGACATCCGGTTCACCCAGAGCGCTGTGCGTAAAGCACTTTCTGCCCTAGATGTCCACAAGTCGAGTGGCCCCGACAGTATTCCTCCAATTGTGCTGAAGATGTGTGCACCTGAGCTAGCACCGGTCCTCACGCGACTCTTCCGGTACTCCTACTCCACAGGCGTTGTCCCGAATTCATGGAAGACAGCGTTAGTGCACCCAATCCCGAAAAAAGGCGATCGCTCTGATCCGTCCAATTACCGACCTATAGCAATCACATCTTTGCTCTCCAAGATAATGGAATCTCTCATTAATCGCCAACTACTGAGATATCTGGAGGATCACCAGCTGATTAGTGACCGACAGTACGGTTTCCGTCGCGGTCGCTCAGCTGGTGATCTTCTTGTATATTTAACTCACAGATGGGCTGCAGCGATTGAGAGCAAAGGTGAAGGCTTGGCTGTCAGTTTGGACATAGCGAAAGCTTTTGATCGGGTTTGGCACAAAGCGCTCCTAGCAAAACTTCCATGCTATGGGCTTCCTGAGAGACTTTGCCAGTGGGTAGCCAGTTTTCTCACAGAGCGTAGCATGAGTGTCGTTATCGACGGTTCCTGCTCCGACCCTAAGCCTGTGAATGCTGGTGTCCCACAAGGTTGCGTCCTGTCTCCCACTCTGTTCCTTCTGCATATCAATGATATGCTGCTCAACAGCAGCATTCATTGCTATGCAGACGACAGCACTGGTGATGCAGTTTACACCGGCCGTAGCAATATCTCTCAGGATCGCGTCATCGAGTACCGGAACAACCTCGTGTCTGAAATTGAAACTTCTTTAGACGAAGTTTCTAATTGGGGTCGACTAAACTTAGTCGAATTCAACCCGAAGAAGACACAGGTTTGCGCGTTTACCGCTAAAAAGCTTCCCTTCGACGTAACCCCTATTTTTCAGGGCACTCCTCTCTCAGCCACAGCTAGTATTGGTTTTCTCGGTCTCGAAATCTCGAGTAACGTGCAGTTTTCCTGTCATTTGGAAGGCAAAGCCAAGTTGGCTTCTCAGAAACTTGGTGTGCTCTTTAGAGCGGGACAGTATTTCACGTCGCACCATCGCCTCAAGCTTTATAAGGCGCAAGTCAGGCCGCACATGGAATACTGTTCCCATCTCTGGGCCGGGGCACCCCAACAATACCTTCTTCCATTTGACCGTATTCAAAGGAGAGCTGTACGACTCGTTGGCGAACCGAGTCTCACCAATCGGCTTGATACTCTGGCGTTGCGAAGAGATATCGCTTCCTTATGCGTTCTCTACCGCATTTACTATGGGGAGTGCTCTGAGGAATTGTTTGGAACATTACCCGCAGCTGAGTTCCATTACCGTACAGCCCGCCATAAACAGAAATACCACCCTCACCACCTTGACTGCTGGCGGTCGACAACTGCGCGCTTTAAACGGAGCTTCTTTCCGCGCACAACAGTCATATGGAACCAGCTTCCTTGTGCGGTGTTCCCGAATGGTTACAATCTGGGGACCTTTAAGAAAAGAGCGTATTCCTATCTAAAAGGCCGGCAACACACTCACAATGTCCCCGGCGTTGTGGGTGCTCATGGGCGACGCTGACCGCTTACCATCAGGCGTCGCGTCTGCTCTGTTGCCTCCTCTCTCATAAAAAAAAAAAAAAAAAAAAAAAAAAAATAGTATTATAGTATCTGTGGTTTTATTTACCTTTGCGTATAGTTATTTTATTGGTCTGTGTTTTTAAAAATGCAATCCGCATCACTTTAATTCTATTAGGATTATTGTTCGTTTTCCCCAACTCAGTTTTCCTTCCATTTAACGTATTCTGAATCTACTTAGCACTATTATATTGATTGCTACTTATGAGTTATCCTTATACCTCTCTACACCAATATTATTAGGAAAGATTTGTATGTAACGAATGAACTCAAATCTCCTGGACTGATTTCAAAAATTCCTTTCCCATTAGCAAGCTACTCTTCAACAAGTAACAAACAATGTATAAAATATTATGGTTATAGTACTTGGCTAGTTCTGGTATATTCTGGTATAATCTTAAATGATTTTCTTTAGATCGTCCGCGATGCTGAAGTCCTCGCGAAACGTATGGAGCACCGCGGCGCGTGCGCGTGTGACAATGATACCGGCGATGGCGCTGGTGTTCTAACTGCTATACCGCATCAGTTCTATTGTGCTCAGTTGAGGTAAGAACTATAAATAAAGGGCTATGTTAACTATCTAAAACAATAATGAAGTTTGGCATCTGGTGTATAGAGCGACGGCTATAAGGACTCGTTGGATTTCTTGCAACAGTGAACACACTCTTTTTCAAACGAAGTTTTTTTAGAATGTATTAGTTTAGGATGGGGTAGTAAAGCCAATTTGATTTTACGCAGCATTGTATGAAACAAAGTTTAGTGAAATTGATTTGTTATTTTATTATTTACAAGAGCTCTAGCGCATATCAACAATTATGACAGTCTAATCCTATATACTACAACGGAACATTTTAAACACAACAAACTTCCGAGCACAGACTTGGCTGTCGTGGCGTTGAACTTGTCCAACCTTTCCTGTTAGCAAAATCAATACCAATCTTGTCACGTTACGTATTCTCTACTTATAAGAGTAAAATCGAATAAAAGTTACACTTGGCACAATGCCAGAACCGATTGGACCCTAAATTTGTTTGGCAAGTTGCCAACCCTGGCTTGACAGGAAATCTATAGCTACTCGTGTAACTGGAGCATAGCTGTGAACAATTTAGTACTTAGTACAATTTATAGATAGTTTTACATCAGTTTCAAGAGTATACATATTGGCAAGGGATTAAAGTGCATTGTTAACACATTTAAAACGTTATGTACATGTTTGGTTTATTTAACAAAAAAAATCTGTGAAATTTTACTAAGATCGAAAAAATCTTAGTCGGATAATCGCATAGGAATTTTCTATTCAATTACGTTTATCTCGTGTTATCTTATCAGTTGTTCGATAATTATAAAATTAGAAACCGTCTATGCAGCATTAGCAAAATGCGTAGATGTTTTTAACCTAAATCCGTATGAGAATTTGAGACAACATATTTTGAAGGACTATTTTTTCTCTAAGATTTATTCCATTCTGAATGGAATTTTTTTATAGTTATGGAAAGAAACAAAACAGCATTAGCTAGTAAATAATAATGCGGAAAATAAACCTTCACCTTTTAATTAAAATTCATACTAACCTGATGTCGCAGGTACACTAATCTATGCATATTATGTAGGTACGTAACATACAATGATATCTCCACGGAATTAAAGGAAACTGTATGCGAAAACAAATAGCATAATAAAACAGTAATAATAAATAAACGGAGTCTGTCAACTGCGTAGTTGGTCGCAATCAGGGCCTATTCAGATCTATTATCTACTTGTTGCATTGGGTCACCAATTTAGCTGACTTTCATTCGCTGAAATTACAGGCTATATGGGGCATTGATTTGTTTTTTGTTCGCGTGACTGTTTGCGAGGGGTTGTGTGATTGGTTAATTTTAAAAATTTACCATTTTGCAAAATAAGTTCGTTGGAAACTGTTTTTGAATTAATTTTAACAAAACTGTTAAATAAATATGAATAAATTGAAACACACATTCAATAAACCAAACGGCCATTGACACTTCAAATCTTTATCATGTTATTTTACTAATTTCTACATAATTTTATATAATTCAAATAAATTTTAGGTTACCACAGTTAGATTGTACAAGTTACGTCTATAATTTTGAACCGATAGAAAATATCAAAATCCGTAATAACATTGGCCTATAATTATCCTTCCTTTTTCACACATTTATGTCTATATAAATAGTTGTACATACATGCGACGAATTTAAGATTGATCCGGATTGTAGTATAACGATGCTAATAATTGCTAAATAATATATGATATCATTTACACAGATACAGGTATTTTTTATTGTTAGAAGTACAGTCAGAATATAAAATTCAACAACTAATTCAATATTTTTTTCATACATTCTTGTTTTAGTTTCATAATTTGTTCTCATACAGATATAGAAAATTTTAGATAAAGTCCCTGTTATGTGTTGCCTCAGCGCCTATTCATATATACATAACTATATTTCGTCTGGTGTTTTTATTCGCATAGTCACATTTGCTACATAGGTACACATAGAACACAATTATATTTTGGCAGAGTTACCACGAAATAAGATGCGTTCAATCAGTTTAAACGATATGAATGGAAATCTTAATTTTTCACTATGACTGTTTGTCGTAGGTTTATATTAATAAAATAATGCTTTAATTTTTACTGTTAACTGTATTCTATCAATCTTAATTTTTCACTATGACTGTTTGTCGTAGGTTTATATTAATAAAATAATGCTTTAATTTTTACTGTTAACTGTATTCTATCTATAAAGGATCTAGACTTGGCGTTTTTGCATACAGAAATTATCGTGTCGTGCACATGTAATTTACTTCTTATTACGCTTCGTCTTTTAAATAGGTTTTCAAGGACAAATTTCTACTCCTATTTGCATAAGATTATTAGCTGTACTTCTTGCAAATTGCAATTTCACTATTCAATGTTATTACCTAGTATCGCAATTAATACTTACCTATCTAATATTTTTATGGAAAACCTGATTTTAATATACCTATTTCATCCTAAAATTATCCACGAAAAGGTCAAACACCTGTATGCCAAAAAACTTTTATAATGTTTTGCCTATTTTTTTTATATACCTAATATATCGTGTTTCCAATTGATATTCCTTGTTTTGTTTAAATAAATAATTAGATAATTGATTACCTTGATCATTGAACTTTTGCTTGTAATTCCCATTTATTTTGTTGTTATAAAAAGTATTAGATTTTCATCCTATTGCTTTATTAAAAAAAAAATCATATTAACGCGTAGGTATTTTTTTATAAAAACAATTTTTTTCTACAATAAACACATATTATACAAGTTGTTAATAATTTAAATGTAAATTACGATAAAGTTTGAACCAGATGGATACATTTTCGCAAGAAAACGCAAGTCTCCAAGAGCGGTTTAATAATGTTATTGGAATTAACTCTAACATATTATAACGTTCAATAGAACATCTATTATTACACTGAACTTGAAAACGTTTGTAAGTAGTGAAAACCGATATTCTGTGGCTACGACGCCATGTTACTAATTACTACCGTTCAAGGTAAGCATTCATAAGATCGTGTTAAATGACACCACAGACTATGTAAAGATAATATACAATAATTTAGCGGGAAGGAAAAATGTCAACGATAAGATAAACGCCTTTTAGCAACGTTCGGTCGATTGACTGATTGTGTAAGCCATTTTGTAATTTGCCGTGTCTTTTTAATATTATGCAGAATATGTCAAAGTATGAATGCAATAAATTATTGTGTATATGCATTTTAGTTTCACTAGATTTACGTACAAATTTTTAGAACGAGTTAGTATGAATGAATATTTTTTTTTTGCTGCAGAATTTAAAACAAAATCTATAATTGTCTATTATTAATTTTAACTTATTCAATTATTAAATATTTATAATTTGATAGAATATTCCCATAGCCGTGTTTCAATTCCCACTTATTGCGTCGGAACACACCCAAGAATCGACTGTGACACATTAATTAAAATTAATTGAACATTTATCATCAATATAATAATATGTACTAAGGTCTGTTCTTAGTTACGTATATTTGGAAAAGGATTATTACAACATTAGCTAATTATATAACATAATTGATTAGATATATAGAAAAACAACAAAATTGATAAGTATATTTAGTATTTATTGTAATCGAAAGTTTTTATTTCATTGCGAAAGTTAACATGAATCATGGACCCAATATACTCTAGAGGACTTATCATCGCCATACTAGA
>CAJQZM010019230.1:0-32676 GCA_907164665.1 Colias nastes | reverse complement strand
GGTGGAAGCCTCCACCGAATGTATGTGAGCCTTACAGTCCCTCACAATATCCTTTTAATATATTTGATAAATAATTTGAACTTTCAAGTTACCTACCTAAGAATTTACGCTATCCGTGCTGCAAAAGCTTATTTTGTTGAATCATTGAAGCTTTTGTGAATGAAAAAGTATTGAATATTCTTCTATTCCCAATTCAATTCCTATTTTAGTCTTCAAATAACTTGTGTCATACTTTCATAATAATTACATTCCCTTTTACGTTAGGAAAACAAAGATAATAGGTCCCAGGAATAAGCGTCTACCTTATATTTTTTTAGGACTAGAAAAATGTTGGATGAAAGCGAAAAATAATATGTACTTATCTGTTTTTACGTTTACGTGAACATTTTTCTTCAATAATATAGTGAGAAGCAGGTAATACTAATTGTTTATATAAATTCATTATCATCTAACACTCGAGACATATGAAATGAGATTATTAAAACAATACTAATCCATTTGTAGAGATCAACAGAAAACCAGTTAACTACTTTGATACTGAAAATGAATTTTTAGTCATCGATAAAAGGAAGTAGAAGAATTAATAGACATTACATAGATAATACACGATTAAATAGGTAAGTACTAAAGTACATATTTATTTTATTAATCTAAACTCACACGGTAAATTAATATTTATGTTATAACTTACTTCACTGTGCTCGTCTATTCACAATAAACTCAAAAACTGCTGCACTGATTTTCATTCTGTTTTCACTAATATATAGCGTGTTCACAAAGAAGGTGTTATTTATGTAATTTGATACGTTTTAGACAATGCGGGCGAAGCCGCGCGGATAGATAATTTTATGTATAAGCTTATCTAGAAAGTTTTTATTCTAAAACGATAAGTCTTAAAATTTAGGAATATAATTAATTTAAAATATGCTTACGCTCATTTAGGATGAAGCCTCTGTTGCTATGCCGAGAAATGAAATAATATACTAGGGTTGCCTCTTTGATATTTTAAGAAGCCGTACATGGGTACACGTGTAGTATAATGTGACGAATATGTTATCGGAATTTCTCATGATAAAAATGAACACATATATACAAATAAAAAAAGAACTCAATTATTAGTTTTTCATTGGTACAATATGAGATTTTTATGAAGATTTAAGTTTTGATATTGAGCAAGGTGCAAATAATAAAAATCGTAGGTTCGTAATTAATTTGATAAAATTAGCTCTGTGCATGAGGATTAAGGATGTCAATGAACACGTATATTCATATAATAACAAGTTCTTGTCTAGTTCGGTGTTTTATGCCCAGGATTTCTTTGTAAGCATCAGGTTTATTCTTATTTATCAATATTTATTCGGTATTTAAGTTATTAAGAATATGTTATAAGAACTTAATAAACAATAACATTCTTTACTCCCAAATATACCTTAATTTCATTTCAAATCAATACATGTCGTAATCCAAACATTATAAAGAAGTTTTTCTCCCCAAAGCTAATGCATTTATCAAAATTATCCCTGTTAACACAAATATAACATTCAACATATATGAAACAATTTATCCCGCAGTGCCAACCCTAAGTGGATAGGACGGTGCTGTTTTTTCATTTACGAATATTTTCCTTGGCACACGATATTTTTTCAACGTGTTTTCCCAGTTGTAAGATAAACTACACTCCATCAAATGTATCTATATTTTGTTTCCATTTTTCCTTCGCAGTGACGTTTTAAATATTTCAGTTATTACAACGTAATGTGGGAATATTCTCTAATATTAATGTATGCTATTTTGAGCTACTGATAAATGTCAGGATGGATATCTATAAAGTTATATGTGCTCTAGTTTGCGTATGGTAGTTTTATTGCTTCATTATTATAAACTACTATTTAATGAAGGTCTTTAGTAAAATACAAAAAGAGTCTAGTTATTAGTAATGTAGTTAGCTTTCTTGTTTCTAATGGCGAAAAGGTTTTTTAAAATCGGTTTAATATTTTTGGAACTTTTGGAGTTCGTTCAGTATTATTGAATAATAGGCATTTCAATTTATTTTATTCTTTAATGAAACTCCATTTAAGGTTCAGTGAAAACCGAGACATCGCGCTATGTTTCAAATGTAGAGCTACTTCACACATTAGCCGTAGCAAACTTCATCTAAACTTAAAATTTATATCTTTTTAACATTAAAAACACTTCAATTATACACATTAAACATAACCCCAATTATCTTCCTTTCCAAAACAAAAAAAAATATGAATCTGATCAACCTGTTAATAAACAATAAAATCTCGATCGATTTGTCTATGGTGCGCGACGAATGCGCCCGCGCCACTCGCCCGTGACGTCACGCTTTGCCACTAATCGCCCAACTTTGGTTACTGTAACGGTCTGCAAGTAGCCTTAAAAAATATTCAAGTACTTGATTGAAGATACGGTACAATAGGTACGTAGGAGACGATTGATTGGTGATCATCGGTAAATTGAGAGCAGCTTTAAAAAAAACTATATACGTATTAAAATGTTCGTCTGAATGTCTTTGTAGAATCATAAACCATACATTTGCAAGCGTTGTGTACGAAGGTTTTTGAGTTGGTACGAATCTTCGACAGTGCATATACAAGCTAAACTGCTGTGCAAAGCTTGATAGGCTATGTGTTTATATAAATGTTTATAAATGTTTAGTTGGGTTGACTTTTTGATAGTGCAAAATTTATAAATAAAATTAAGTAAATGTAAAAACATAAAGTCGAATTGATACATCTTCTGCAAAAATGAAGAACCTACCTATAGGTACTTAGATCCAATAAGCTTTCGTTACAATTAGGTACGGATTAGATTATTATAATGTATTTAAATTTATAACAGAAACTTATACCTAAATACGGTATTGTTTGATTATTTAAATATTGTGTGGACCTACGTTTTAAGCTGGTATTAAAAGCTTTTACAGAATTTCACTATTCATTGAAAAAAAACTTCAGTTCACGTGATGTATACGACAGAAGGATTTTCCAATTTCAACATGATACAACGTCACACCTATATCATGGGTTGATTTGCTTTATCACCTAGAACTTTGGAAAGTGATACTCAAACTTTTATAGTATGATCATAATGCTTAAGATAGCCAGAAACATAACACTAGTTTTTAATTGAAACCACTTCCCAGACACTTTCAAATTCATTTTTTAAAAGGACTTAGGACGCGACAATAGTACACCGTTACAGTGATGACAAAAAGTTAATATGGCCAAATTCCGTGCACCGGTTTTTACAAAAAGAATTTGAGATTCTGTCAAAAGAAGTAACAAATTGCAGAGGAATCATTGAATTCAGTTTTTGCGATGCTGACTTTGTGCTGATTAAATTTGACGATTGATTGACATGTATTTATAAGTTGTCTGGTAGCCATGTATTGTAAAACTAATGCTATAATATATGAGACTATATTGTATGTAATGTTGCTCTAATAGTCTTTAATAATTACCTAATGGTTGTATTTAGCTTTATTCGAAATTTACAAATATGTTGCTTTTTTATTAATTTTGAGTTTCAGTGTCTCCTTAGCAATTTGTGCCAATGTATCAAGGTATCAGTAAGGTTCAGATTTTGGTAGCAAAATTCGGGTGCTCTATATTGCTCTATATTTCGTAGCATTATGAGATGATGAAGAGTTTGTCAACATTAGCAATAACATTTTTATATTTACCTGATGTAGTTTAAAATTTTAATATAAAGTAAATTAATCTTGAATTAATTTAAAGAGTCACGTAGTGTCTGACGTACTTAAAGTGTCACGTAGTATTTTAAAACGATGATCATAAAAACGATGGAGATTCTCATTTTGTACTTTATTTTTTACTTATTGAACTGTAAAATTGGAGAAAATAAGAGTTATATTATGTTTTATACAAACACTGTAATGCATAGCATAGCTTAGTTTAGAAATTAAGCTGGGAGCTAATGACGTAGGTAGTACTATTATAAAGACCTTAGATGTTAAAATTAAACGTAGGTTAGGTAAGGTATCTTGATTTCTATAGATATTATTTCATTTTACTATTGGTATTTTTTTAACATTGTTTGATAAAGGCGTGGAAGATAACACATAAACACCGTTAATTCTACGAAGTTTTCATGCTTGATAACGGACAGAATCAACAGTTCATATAAATCCGAGCCAGTTTCCAACAATGGAGCAAAAACGATCAAAAACTTACCAAAAAACGGGCGCCGTAAAAAAAACGAGATCGGCGCAACAAAAAATCGATACCGCGACAAAAAAATCGATATCGGATCGAATGATCGTCGCATCGGCATCGGAAGCGTGACACGATAACTCGATCGCGTGTACTCGATGCGAAATCGATTTTTGGGGCTTCTGCGTTTATAATTTACTACGTTTTCTACAAATGAGATGCGACGTTACAATCGATTTTCTAGTGCAATTCAATTGACACGCATTAATGGTAACTGCTGATGCAATGAGAAGGTGCATTCCCAAAAATAACAATCTAAGAATATTACTAAAAGCAGCTTTTGCGAAGCATTGGGTATTCTCTTGCAAATATAAACGAACTAGATACTCCTTTCAATTAATATAGTAGTAAAATTATCTACAAATGTTTTAGCAAAGTATCTCAAATGTGAAAATTTCAAACAATCTCTTAAAAGTTTAAAAAATCTTGGTTTATGACCAAGCAGTAAATTAAATGATTTCTAAGTAATGATTGTGGTCAATTAAGTTCCAAGTAAATGACGCCTTAAAGTATTTGTATTTGAGAGTTTTTACCGTAAAATGTAGTACAATTAACTTGCTTGAGAAGTTATAAACAAATGGGTCACAGAAAATAGCATTATTGCCATGTTTCGAGATGAAATGAATAACCCTTTATCTCTAGATATCGGATATAAAGCAAAGTAAAAAGAAGATTCCGTAAGTTTAAAGAGCTTAAAATGTTATTAATATTTTACTATAAAAATACATGTAAGTAGAGAAATTATATGTGTGTAATGTGCTTGTCTAGCAGTGTTAATTTTTTGTCACTATCACTACATAGTATAAAACAAAGTCGCTTTCTCTGTCCCTATATGTCCCTATGTATGCTTAAATCTTTAAAACTACGCAACGGATTTTGATGCGGTTTTTTTAATAGATAGTGATTCAAGAGGAAAGTTTTAGTATATAATTTATTATGTTTTAGACAAAGCGGGCGAAGTCGCGGGCGGAACGCTAGTTAGATTATAATTTATGTTCTTGTTCTAGTTATCACATCTTACTTATAGATAGATCCATTTAGATAACTTTTTATCTTAAAAAAACTACATTTTTACAGAACCAAAAACTAAAAGAGCTGCTAACAAACGAGCGTATTCTCAGAATAATAAATTATTATTATATAAACACATTACATACAATTTGACGTGAATGTTTTCACGAAGAAATTGATGGAAGGCACTTAATGATTCCCTCTAGCTTCTGTCCAAAAAGTCGTGACTGTACCAAAGCTAGTGTGTAGTGCAAGATATACAATATAAACTAGATAATTTTCTATGCGCCAAAGTGTTCGAGGTATAGAAATTGTAACTATCCTACTAATATTATAAATGCGAAAGTTTGTGAGGATGGATGTGTATGTGTACCTATGTTTGTTACTCTTTCAAGTAAATACTACCGAACCAATTAAAATTAAATTTGGCACAGATATAGAGGGTAGGTTTTATCCAGGAAAACCCACGGGAATGGTAACTATATGGGTTTTACTATACCCATACCCAAACCATGCAATACATGAATATTTCAGCATCATATTAAACTTAAGCGTAAGCATTATTTTACATAACTATCAAAAGAAATATTATTCTCTACTAAAGTGTCTTTTTTATAATATCTCTATAGAAACGCTTATAGCTTTAAAATCTAGTAAATATTACATTTCTATCGCTACACTACTGACCTTATACGAAAATTATGACGCCACTTACCGTCAAATGAATAGCTACTTGCACTCGTCCATCTAATCGATTCCTGACATCTCGATGCTTAAAATCGATTTTTGGTCACGATATACCCTATGAATGTGGGTCAGGTGTTACAAAAATATGGACAAGTGTGTCTTTTATACAAGCTATTATGAAATATGTTTTGAAAACAACCTTCGAAGGGATAAGTACATAGGCTTTTATGTAACAGATTTTGCTTGGCCCTTGGCACTTGGCCTGGCTAAAAACGAGATGAATACAGTTGTTGAATAATTGTTGAATACAGTTATACCTTCACCACTCTGAAGTTGGTTACTTAGTAGTAAGGATGCAATTATACATATCAAAAGGCGATAGAGAAGGCAAAAATGTAACTTCAGTGCGGCCAAAATGTGGAAAAGAGCTGTACCAACTTTCTCCAGGGCTATACAGGTTGTAAGAAGTCGAATTTAGCCCCCTTCTGAACATTGTTGCATGAATATAGGTATGAAACTCTTTCGAGACAAGTGCATACGCTGTTGCTGTATAAAAATATAACTTGTCTCTTCTGTACAATTTAGCAGGTTACAACGAAATGAATTCGGAATCAAACTTCCTATCAAAATCATCATGTTTATTCACATGACAATTCATTGTATAATATCATCTAAAGCATTAGAAACGTTTCATTGTGAAGATTGTTTTGAAACGCAAAAAGGAAAAATAACGTATGTTTACTGTATAGGATAGCTCGACCTATGATGATGAATTTTAGTGACATTTCACGGACCTCAACACATTTAGAGGTTTATAAAAAACTTATATGCCCTAAAATTTCCACTTGGCTTATACTTCGTACTTCCCATTTCTTATTCAAATATATTGCGTAGTATCAATTGAGATCTCGTGTAAAAGTTTAAATATTTCACAAATCTCAGTGTAGTGCTCGTAAATCTTCAGGCAGTGCCAAGTGCGATGCCAAGTCTTGTTCCCGCCGGTCGCCGGTTTGGTGCCGGCCACTCAACAATACTGAATATTTTGCTGATTTATGCACTGTTTATGTGTTGTTTTTAATAGGATTTAATTTATAGGAACTCGGAAAAACTTGATAAGGTAGTTTTGGTAGATTTCATGTTGTTTTCGTAGAAACGACTGAATTATTTTGGTCAAATTTTTATTTCATCTTAGGTTCAGGTACGCAACGAAAGCCGCTGCAGAATATATTAACTTTAAATAGTTTTGGATTTTATACAAAACAACAAACAAACAATAAATCAAAACTTTCGTCTTCATTATATTATTGAAACAGTTCTTAGGTATAATCGTACCAAAAAACAAAAGAACAATACATAATAGGTATGTACTTGACTTTTACTTTAAAAGATTCCAGAAATATGCACTTTAAATGTGTTTTCATTCTCTAACGAAACCTTTTCCCGTTTACATTTTTTCTTTGCTAAAATAATTGACTTCCGATTCAACGAGGAAAGCCCGTTCATCTTATTGTCAAATTTACAAAATACCATTCAAAATTCAACTTTATTTTCTAACAATTAAGTCACGATTTCATTACCACCGGTCACATTACATTTAAGGTACTACGAATTTGAAATAAATGTATCCGTGGTGACGTCAATCAAATTTGACTTTTAGGATGTGATGATAGAGTTGGTTTTAGGTGTTGTTTGTATGCGGTCAGTTTCAGCCTGTTAAAGTGGAGAATGCTTCCGTTAATAGAATTTTAATGAAGAAATGTCAGGTCCGGCGAGATGTGCATGTCATGCCCATCTTACGTGTGCATGCAGCTACGGTCAGCAACAAAATCTAATATAATGATTATTTACATGGAGATAGAATTTTTTGTTTTATTTTCCTTTACCTCAACCTTTATAGTTTATATCTACAATTCATCCATCATTATTCGCTTCATCGTTAAGAGTAATATTTTATTATGAAACTACTTTATCTGTAAGATACGCATATTATAAGATATGATTAGAAGTAATAAAAATTATTCAACCAAAAATCTAGATAGATTCATTTAACATTTTTTGATTCCGAAAAATTACACTGGAAATCTTATTAATTTTCAATGCCAATAATTATTAGTAACAAAAACTGTGAACCACTTAATCTGCTGTCGCTACCGAACGTAAGTGGCCATCTATATTTGGCGAATCTATTCCATCAAACAGAATAAAATAATTACCGCTATACAGTTATAGATGCTCCGATAGGGAGGAATATAGTGTAGCACTCAAACTTGGCTACTATATATAATACGTGCTGATAGGTGGACTAAATTATACCTATTATATTAATGTGTGTAATCTACTTTAGATGTAGTAGTGTAGAAGAAAATATTATGCATGGTCTTCTTTCCTTCCATTTGTGAGAAATGTATTTTTCTGTGTGATCAATCTTAAATTTAGTTAACTCTCACGTAAGTTATATTTCAATGGAAAACATGTTCAAAATGAAAATCCTACTGTTTAGTTGCTGTGATTTTGTAGTAATGTCTCTTATCTGTAGTCTTCTATATTGTGTAGCAAATATTTTCTTGTGTATTGTATCGAATGTAATTATATGAAGAATCTCCACTCGCTTCTGCTACGACGAAGTTGATAGGGTCCATAAGAACTTAAAAGCGTATGACAAGAATATTAGTTTAGTATTAACAGTTTTGATTTAAATGTAGATTCATACAAATAACCATGAATAACCTACTATGAAAAGACCACTAACAAACCAATCCTTACTAATATTATAAATGAGAACGTGTTTGATTGCTTGTCTTTCACGTCACAATTGAGAGTTATTTTGTTATAATTACTTACGTCTACAGATAGTTAGGAAGCTAGAGAGGCTACCGCGGTCAAATATCTCATTCCTTCCTTCCTTTAGCTATGCAGGTGAAGCCGAGGGCGGAGAACTAGTGATACCATAATAAAGAGTTTTAATACAGATGCAGTTATCCCGTCAAGCTCGAGTTCTTACCACGTGACATCTCGACGGAATACCCCAAGGCTGCCGTCTCTAAGCATTTGTAAATATTTTTTCTCTTAGATGTACAGTCATTAATTTGCGATTATGTGCAGAAGCGAGACTCGTAGATATGGTGTATACATAGTGAATAAAATAAAATAAAAATAGTTTATTTCCTTTCTAAATTTTACACAATATGGAGTAGTAGTGAATAAATATTAAATCTAGTGGTATAAGTAAGTAAAAGTCAGTTCAATCTACATTTGATATTATAAAGCTGAACAGTTTGTTTGTTTGTTTGAACACGCTAATCTCAGGAACTCTGGTCCGATTTGAAAAATTCTTTCGATGTTAGATAGCCCATTTATCGAGAAGGCTTTATATCATCACGCTAAGACCAACAAGAGCGGAGCAATTCGGGTGAAACCGCGGGGCACAGCTAGTTAATTATATAAAGTCTTTTCATAGGCTCTACATTACCGCTACGCTACATTAGTTAATTCATTTTTAAGTAGTGCAAAAATCTAATTCGCTACTTTTATCAACGTACTTACCTCGCGAGTGAAGCTGAAGCTTGAAACTAGTCCTTCTATCCTGCTAATATTATAAACGCAATGGTTTGTGAAAATTGTGAGAATATAAATATAGAGCTTTTTCACGCAAACATATGATCGAATATGTATGAAATTATAAACTCTGTCTGGATCACGGCCTGGAGCTAGTTAATTCATAAAACAAACAAACAAACAACCATTATATACCTTAGTCGAATACTACAGAAAGCATTAAAGTACGGTTACATATATATATGAATATGTTTCACGCGCCTGCGCAGGCTAAAAACTTAACTGTCAAAATTATTTCGCTTATCTAGACTCGAATTGGGTCTTAGATTTCTAGACTGATGACTTATTGTGGCTATTATAATACATGATATTTATAATGCATTATATTCGAGTACTAATAATTTTTTAATTTGAAGTTGACCAATGTAACAAATAGTGGTATTTTTTATCTGTCAAGTGAAAACAAAAATTACTAGTCTGTTTTAAAAACTTTCTTCACTAATATCCTTAACATTTCGCATTGCTTTTAGACAGCTGTACCATTTCAACTATATTTTCATAGACCAAAGAGGTTTTTTTACTTGCTCATAAAAGTTAACCTCATAGGAGGCCCGTAACCCAGCAGTGGGAACGTATATATGGGCTGATGATGATGAAAAATCCGTTTTATATTATTTTTAAGTTTGTACCAAAATTCGATAGAAATTAACTAAAACTAAAACTCTTGTTTTTCTTGCAAATTATTATCATTACGTACCTTTGTTTAAGAAACGCCTAGTTTTTTTTTCTTAAGAATTGTGATTTTTGTGACATACATAATTATATTGTAATTACAAAGAAGTGTAACAAGAAATAAAGTTGAAGAGTGAATGATTTAGATTAATAACTTATTTTCCTTCCCGGCAATTACTGGATTTTAAACGTTAATCAATGCAATAAATTAATACTACGCCACTATTACCAATTATTACACTGAGTAAGCTTCAAAATTACTTAATTATCACGGAATAATTCAGCTTTGCCGCGCAAATTCGTGATTGGTCAAAATCAAACATAGCGCGTTTCCTATTGGTCAATAGATTCTACGCTGTTCTTTGATTGGTTATCAATTCATTTCTATTTCTGCTAAGATAAATGTTTTCTATGTAATTACAGGTTTTTACATGGATTTGTAAATATCCCAATTATCTATCTTATCAGATGCAGCTGACGGCTTTATTGCGTATTATGGTTGAATGTTTTAATTCAAAGGCTTTTGTAATTAATGGCGTTGTCTTTATTTGAATTTTCTGCTATTTAATTAAGTAAAATCTCACCATACAATTAATTCGCAGGGATAATGAATTTTTAATATTTCTAGGATTGTTGCATTCAAAGGTATATTCTTAAAATTTCTAAAAAATCTCCTAAATAAATAAAATCTTGCTTTCATAAGAGGATAATATTTTATATCTACTAATATATATTCAAGGATGTCTACTCTCTACAATCATTTATTAATAATATAATTAATTGTTACATACGCAAACATTGCCAACATAATATTATTTCCTTGATAATAACCTGTTGTTCCTCTCGAATAACTGCGTCCTTCAGACAAAATTATTTTTATAAAATAATCAATTATTTTTGCTGAGTAAAAGAAAACATTGTACTTAACCAATTTTACTATTTCAAGAATTGCACACAATGATATGATTAAATATTAGGCGTGAACGATTTTTTTATTATTTATTTATATCAGTTTCTATATTGTTTATGCTACGTGTGCTACCAAATGTACTATTTGTTTGTTTTCATTTAGTTTTTCGAAAATTTAAATGGCTCTTTGGTAATTAATTATTAAAAATAAAAGTAAATATGTTGTTGTGAGGCTTGTGACATTTTAATCATGTCAGCACTTTATTTATTTTTAATTAAAGTTATACTATGTCCATAAAATTCTTAATTTGTATTAGGTACCTACTAAACGTGTTTATCTATACTAATATTATAAAGCTGAAGAGTTTGTTTGTTTGTTTGTTTGTTTGTTTGAACGCGCTAATCTCGGGAACTACTGGTACGATTTGAAAAATTCTTTCGGTGTTAGATAGCCCATTTATCGAGGAAGGTTATAGGCTATATATCATCACGCTACGACCAACACGAGTGGAGCCACGGGGGTGAAACCGCGCGGAGCAGCTAGTCATTTATAGGTAAACGCTAAAGGGCATTTTTATTACAACATAATATTTACATATTTTTAAGAACTTAAAATTAAAAATAGGTATTTCATTCGGTGCAAGGTAAATGTCAAATTTCTGACCGTTGACATATCAAATGTAAATAAACGAACCTTTTCATGGCATAGATTATACACAAAGACCGTACCTACTCTTTCTTTTGAATCTGTGCTGATCGAAAATTGGCGCCAAACGGTTCCGTCTCATGTTTTGGGTGTAACGAAAAAGTATTTTATCGATAATGAATTGTAACTTTCATCTATCAAACAAATTATCGGAGCACAAATAAAAATGTTACAAAAAATAACCTCAAACTTAGTGTTGAGAGACCACCGTTATTTAGTAACCACTTTTTAGATGTTTTCTATTCACAAATTCGTTCAGCTACACTTCTATTTTGTGTACCATCGCTTTCCTTTTATGTGTTCTTGTTTTACTGTTGTGACACGTTTTTTTATTATTTTTTAACAACTTAATTTGACATTGTCAATAAGCTGTGAATGCTGTGTGTGAATGTTAATTATAAAGTTGTATTATTTTTTGTATAATTTTATTGATTGTATAATGTATAGTCGTTCAAGTGTGTCAGATATTGTTTTTATACTTTTGCGCATTTTTCATGTTTTATTTTATGTAATTTATCATCCGTAGATAGATATTGTATAGGTACTAAACCCAAATCTTACTTCAATAACAATCAATTAGGGAAGGGATTTTTTAAATAGCCTGATATATTGTTATAGCAGAACATCCTCATTAAACGATTTTTATATAAAAAAAAAACTTATTAAAAGTAGATGTAACCACTCTTTAAGTTATTTGAGTACGAAACCGTCCAAACCATCATTAATTAATCATTCATTCATCATCATCACCACCATCGTCATCACCATCATCCACCACAATCCAAGAAGTTGCAACTTGATTCAGTTTTGCTTAATTTCTTTATTGGCACGTTCCATCCCGGTTTTGGCACGAAGCCAAGTGCGTGACGAATTTATGTGCGTACCTCTTACGATTCATGTACTAAATATATTTTGGCTTTCGTGCTTCTATTACAATAAAAGGATGGCTGTTGGATTTATTTTTAAGTGTTCTTTGACTCCTTGTTAGCTTGCAAGTGCTGTTTAGTTTCTTTGGATGACATTGGTGTTGTTGCATTAATTAACGTTTTCCAGGAATTATATATTAAAGTGATTATGAATGGAATTATCTATATTTTGTCTACTAGCTTTTTTAAATAGAATTTAAAGAATTGTTTGAGAGTTTTTTTTGTTTTTCCTTTAATCTTTTTTGTTTATTAATTTATCTAGTCGTAGTAAATGAAAATTAATATCAAAAGGTTTTTTTTTATTTTTTCATGAAATAAATCGAACCTCTACACAGAAAAAACTCAATACTATAATGTTAAAAATAGTATCGATGTTATTGTTTATAATGTAAAAATCCCATTATATTAATATAACTAATCATAAAACAATCACTTAACACAAAAAACACACTATCCAAACACCCACGCCACGGTAAGTATACCTACGTTTCTCTGAACAGTCAATAAAGTATAAAAAAGGACAATATTAATAATTGCAATAAAGTCTACTAATAGCACTAAGTCATAGCGTGGCCACATAAATCCGTCGCACGCTGGCGTCACGCCAGCTCGCCACACTTAGCGTCTTAGCTCTGACCGGTTGATTCGTTTGAGGAGTCTATACATGTGGTAATTAATAATTATAATAACATTTAATAATATGGGTGGTAGGTTGTAAAGGTTTGATCATAAATGGACGGTTCGTGATTTTTCTTTAGGCTTTTTTACATTTTAATTGCGTATAGAAAGTCTGATTCTCAAATTGCGAGATGTCAGTCAATGTTCGTCGTTCCTCTTCTGTTTAAACCAAACGTGATTCTTTTTACTTTTACTACTTTCATACTAATGATCGACTGAATACCTGAAGTCATATTATAGTGACGTGAAAGTGCTTACGTTTACACACATAAACAGCACAAATTTTGTAAAAAAGACATAATTTTTACAACTAAGATAATACAACACCTAAACCTATAGCTGTGGAAATCCTCATTGAAATAACACACGAAAACATTACACTCCGTTGTGCAGTCGGGATAACAACATGTACAGTCTCCCCAACAGCTCGCACGGTACAGTATGTTTTGTGTGTTAGCGATGTCGTCCTTTTGTCACTTCTTTCA
This sequence comes from Colias nastes, assembly GCA_907164665.1. Taxonomy (NCBI): domain Eukaryota; kingdom Metazoa; phylum Arthropoda; class Insecta; order Lepidoptera; family Pieridae; genus Colias; species Colias nastes. The sequence continues at coordinate 18,728 of CAJQZM010019230.1, read as the reverse complement.
TCGCCGATTGTCCTATTTTAGTTCTTTATTACAGTGCGTGTGTAGTGGCTTAGTGGTTCGACTACATACAATCCAAAAGTAGAAGATTCGAGATTCGATAATGACGCCAAAAGAAAAAAAAATGCTCATTGTTCATGAGAATGTAGTTAGTGATCAGGGAAAATTTATGATGGAAAATCGCCCAAATTATGATATTATGTGTCTCTGTAATAAGAATCTGAAAAAAAAGTCGCACAAAATTTTTATCGTTTTTCCTTTGCTCACAATTATTTATGTCTGTTCGTATAATTCCTTTGATAAACCAGTGAATAGTCTTGTCATTATTAACAATATTAGTTTAATAATTATGAAGATTTCATTATTATTCAACAATCCGGCCAACCATATTCATCTTTCTACCTCATTTTCCAAAGCCAGCAATTTTTTATTCAAAATATTGATATTAAGCTCATTGTACTTCCAAATGACATGAGAAGAAATTGATTTTTCATTTTTATTTAAGTGGATTATATACTTCAAGCTGGTGAAGTTGTATCTATAATTCTATGAAAAATAAAAAGTACTTACTGTAATTTGATTATTTAAATACCTATCACAAAAGTTAAAATGTTCATTACTTACTCGATTTTATAAATATCATAAAATTTTCATAACTTACTGAAATCAATTACACAATTTAAAATATGGATCAAACTTTAAGTAACAGAATAACATTCTAAAACCAGAATCAAAGCGAACGATTGTTTTTATACGAACTTGGTCCATAATTATGCAACTTTCGTCAATACATCTGTATAGACTTTTGCTTGGATTTTGCAGTAATGCTGATAGCCTTCCTTATCAGTATTACTCCAAAATCCGCATTTTATCTCACACGGGGCTAATTCTAAAGCGCACACATCAATTAGGGGCAAACTGAGCCGAAATGCCGTCAGAGTTGATGTCTCACCCCTATTTTTTCAGCCCGCCACCCCCACACGCTGCGGTGACGCTTGCAATGCCCAGTACGCTTCGTGTGAAATGGCCTTTAAATATTTTTGATATTCCTGAAAACTTGGTTACCTTTATCTTCGCTTTTTTATATAGGACATTGTAATATGTACTTGGTTGTTGTTGTAGACATTTTTCAGTTAGCATCCAGTTGTTAGCATGGATTTTAGAAAACGTTTTATTTTTATAAATATATACAGTACGTACATATGGAAGTATTTAGATGCAAAGTAAGCATAGTAATCAGTAGAACAAGACAAGAAAAATATATACTAAAACGATATATTCCTTATAATGTAGATCAGAGCAGCAGTCTTATCTGGAAATTGAAATTATTTATTTTCATGATAGATATTTAATAGGAAACAATACTGCCGAAAATTTAAAATTTACTTGTTTCAGATTTTTGTTAAAATTTGAAATTTCGATAAAAAGGTATCCAATATTTTCCAGTCTTGTAATTTCATAGCAATATTATATAATCGTACAGACCCTCTAATAATAATATCCGCACAACCACAGATTACTAAATGGTTCCTACTCAAAACAATCAATTAAAAATACCTGGCACTAGCCACTCCACAGCGCTCCGACTATACTCCGGGTCCATTTTGACGTGTCGATTTTTTCCCGGGCGGGCCTGTGTTTCGTTTATTTGCCACACATGCACCCGATCAGACGGGTCGATAGATCCGTCCATCAGTTGCATATATGACGATAATTCCTCATTCCACTTCAAATTTTCGAATTTCCGAAGAGCTGATTGGTTGAACGGAATATGAATTTATCAAAATCCGATACATAATACTATCTCCATTTACTATACGTATACCTCATAACGAAAATACATCCAAAAACCAACGCTTTAAAAAGTAACCGTCCCAAATCGTATAGGATTTTGTAAAGATACCATATCATAGGTGCTATTCACGGAAATAGGTCAAAACTGCAGGGCTGCTTATTTTAGAACACTTATACAGGTACTTCATAAGTGTGTCAAGTGACGGGGAAATGAGGAAACCTTCAAAAACCTAATGTTGTTTTGGTTCATGTTTGTGCTTGATTTGCGTTTGTTAGCTGGGATGAAACACTAGTTGTGAACCGCTGGTTCGCGACTCGCGTAGTACTAGGATAAGTGTAATGGTAATTAGAGATGGTAATCTATGTGTATATTGAATGTCAGTGGAATCGGCTTAGTAATTTTCGCGTGAAAGACAAACTTCTTCGTAGATATCGTCACGTCGATCAAACTTTCTTTATATTATTAGTAGTAAAATTCTGCTAACTTTTAATATATTTGACTATATTTTTTAATTCATCGTCGCTTGGCTATCTACTTCCTAACCTAAGCAAATGAACTTCTTATACTATTTTTTAAATGCTTTTAGAATATTTAGGCTACGCCATCTCAAACGTCGGTTATAACCACCTTATAACCAAGTTACAACATTTTAAATGTCATACAGATAAAAAAATATTCCAGTAATATAAATGTATAATAAAAATGTAATGTAACACACGTCGGGGGTCACATACATACATCCGATCCGTAAATTAGCAATTAATGAATGCGCTACGCCACTGACGCTCGCATTTTTACTGGTATGGAGATCGTAGCACGTCCGGTATACATGGGATGAGCTTACAACATATCCTGAGATATGTCTCAAGATTGTTTTTATTGAAAGCTTCAAAGAAGTTATGAGTAAAGTATGAAACATTTTTAATATAGCATTACTTTGACATTATGACGTGGAATATATCTATGTAGCTACGAGGATTTAAAGCTACGCTCGTAGTTTATTACTATGTAGTTAGTTTTGAAGTTTAACAGCATATGTAAAGCTTACGGTATATTCTAAGGTAATTAAAAGGCTAACTAAAGATATTATAAAAAATATGCGTATGCTAAAGTAAGACTGAATGGGTAGTTAATATAATACCAATGTACATATTTAAGTATACTACTGCATGTAGAAGTAGAGTAATAAATGCGAATTGAATGATTCTGAAAAAATAAAGAGTAAGTAATAAAAAATAAATTATAACCAACTAATATTACGTCATACTGACAGTTATTTTAATTATGGAAATGCCTAGATATTCATAAAATTATAAACATTATTAACACAGTATTAATTTAAATACTTACCTTATAATATACTTATTCCTACTGTACATTTTAGTTTTGTTGAATTACGTCAATATAAGGCAATTAATACTTTTGATTGTTTTTAAATATTTCGTTTACGTTAGCTGTTGTACGGAAGAATGATAAAGTTTATAAATTATATAACTATAAATCAACTTAATCTTTAGTAAATGTGTGATTTTATATTATGTTGTGATCAATAAACTACCTCTCTTTTCCTCCAAAAGAATAAAAGATGGAGACATATTTAATTATCATTTTCTTAGTATGAAACGTCTTTTTTTATATAAGAGGAGACAACAGAGCAGACGCGTCACCTGATGTTAAGTGTACTGCGTCGCCCATAGGCACCAGCAATGCCGGGGACATTGTTAGTGCGTTGCCGGCCTTTAAGGTAGGAGTACGCTCTTTTCTTGAAGCACTCTGTCGTAACCGTTTGGAAACACCACCACAAGTCTCTCAAATCTTAATCAAAATCAAATCTGTTAATTGAAAAAGCTTTTTGAGTTTTTATATTCTAACTGTAACAGGTATCTGTAGCACAGTTTTTACTACCACAGATACCGGAGTTCCTCCTATTTTTATTGTATAATTATTAATTTTTCAAATAAGTTTATTATATTAACTTTATGTGTAACTTTATGTGTTATTTTGCTGAATAAATGAAATGAAATGAAATGAAATGAAATGAACTGTGTTGATCCAAACCGAATGAAATAGTTATTTATCAACACGTACAGTCTTTCATAATCCGGTATCCCCATTACAAGTATTATTAATTTTAACACTTTAAAAGTACAATTACATATTAGGTACTTACTAATTCTATGTTCATGTATATCATACTAACACATATCAAAACATATACTTGAACTGCTCAATCTCTTCCGTGATTTTTCCTCAATACAGAGTATCAAGTTGCTACATCATTAACCGTAGTCATTGAAATAAAAGATCAATTTTGATCTGTGCATACATGACACTGGACACTGGCAGAATACGTCTTTATTGGGATCGGGAAGGCCATAAACAAGTAGAATCATTATAAATTCCTATATCTTGTGACCATACCCTCGTATGGACCCCATCAATTTTTTCACCCCCTCCCCCACCCCCGATAGCACCGTGCGCGGAATTTGATTAATGCAATGTTCACGATAATTATTCCTGTTACTATTTTTTGACAGGCTAAAGTTTTTTTTTTTTAATTTTTGTACTCTCGTACGCTGTGTACGTTAAATAGGGTTGGCAACGTTTTTGTTGGTTACAAATTTAGTATGTACACGGTTTATGGAGTATGTACCTGGTAACTGGTTATATAATATCGAAATTTTTGCGTTATCAATATTCATTTAAATCCTTCTATTATTTTTGGCGTATTCATTACTTCTAGATGTAGAGTTAGGATATGGATAAATGTAGTAAAAAGTTAAGGAGTAACAATTATTATTCTTTATAATAGACCTAATTTTATTTCTTCGCCTGTAGTTCTTCCATAATTACAAATTAAAAAAAATATAATACTTTTGCTCTTTAGCATAAATCTAAAATCCTAGGGTTGCCACATTGAATGACGTCAAAGGACATTTTATAAGTTGCCAGCCCTGTACATAACGATTACGTATTTACCTACTATTTTTCGTTAATACAACGCGGAAAACGTACTTTATTTGGGATTGAAGTTTACGATATTTACGTAATACTTTAAAACAAGGAAGTTAAAGGAATTGTTGTTTTAATGCGGCTATCCTTGGATATTATTATTGTTTATTTGAGTTCGAAACAATAACATGTTCGTGGAAAAATAAACAATTGTTGTTAATGACTTACATTTTTTCCTAATTTCAAATACCTACTTAAACAGTATTTTGCCTATTTTTGTATAGAAACGTAAGAAATAGTTATAGACAAATCTTATTTTAGTTGATTGAATACTTAGATCTAAAAAGGAACCCTAAAATGCTAACTAATCTAGGAAAAGTAAAAGTGTATCCCAGGTAAGTACGAGAGCCATCTAAAACAATCTCCGTTGACAATATCCGTCCCTAGCAACCTAATAAATCTTCATTATAAAATAAATTCTATCTTTATATCAATAGAGTTCACTTTTAGTTGACTGTTGCCATAACTATGCGGTGTTACATATTATAATTTGAACTCTATCAACATTTGCTTACAATACCATTTCTGATGACGTATACGATTTTGTTCCATTCAACTCTGCAAATGAATGTGAACCCTTTAAGCCAAGCAATAGAGTCCACATTGCTCTTTTACGTTTATTTTCATGATGCATAATGACGGTTTAAAAATTGAGATATAATTTTACAATGCTAATTAGTACGTTCCCAGTATGTTTAGGCTTTTTATATCTCTTTACGAGCTTGTAGTTATTGAGGGTTGTTAGTGCGTTTTAACTTTGTTCACAGATTTTTGTTACTCAATTGAGAAAGCGGTTTACAAACAAAAAGCAAAATTAATTGAAGGACTGAAACGAGAGCGCTTGAAAAGTACTTGATTAAGCTCCGGAATTAGTAATTTTAATATTTAATTCAAACTGCAAAGCCTCTTAGGTTCACCTGACTTTTCTTTTTATATGTTTCAGTTTAATTTCGGGTGCTTTAAATGGAGTCTCAATGAAAAGGGTTTTATTTCTAATTATTCGAAATGCTAATTTGCTCAACTATCCATTCATAATCCATCAAATTATGAGGAAAATGCATTCAAAGCGAAATTTAATGTGGTCTTATTTTGAACATGAAAAATACGAGTTCGAAAAAATATAAAGATTCGTATATAGAGAAACTAAAATGAGACGAAATTTGTTTATTTGTTTCAGACAAATCTCTTCAACTATTGAATTGATTCTAAAAAGCTTCATTATGCTTGATTAACGAGATTTATACTTTCTGTTAATCAGAAAAGGGGTGGATAGTATAAAGTAATGTTTAAGATTTTAATTAGTTTCTGTGATGTTTATTTTGCACATAAATTATGGAAATAACTCTTTATTTATAAGTTGCTAAATCGCAATGTTTTTCTGAAAATACTCCGGTACCAGAAACGGAGACGAGATTTACAGATTAATGAAATTCACGCACTAATTGTTGAACCTCTTTAATATCAAAAAGCAAGTTGAAAGTGGTTTATGTAATATCTAATGGTTTTAATCAATATTTAAACAAAACAGGTATTCATTTCTTTCCTAATTCCCTTAAAGAAAAAGATAGTTACTTATTAATTGAGATTGCCTAAACATAAAACAATTATTGATGTATTATTTTTATAAGAAAATGTAAATAACCACCTTAGGTTCACCTCTGCAAACGTTCATGTTTCATAATTAGAGAAATTCTGGGAATTACATGAATCGAATTATCCACCCTTTATATTTAATACATAGGTACTATACTTTCACAATACCTATTTGCGCTGAAAATATAAATAAAACAAGAAAGATTCACGTAAAATAGCAACCACATCCTTACATACTTTACTTTATAGCCTAACTTCCAAATACTATTAGGCATAAAGTTATACAAATTTAGGCATGAAGATATGTAGATATATCATAGAAACACGAATAATTCCACCGCTTGACCACAGTACTAGACAATAGTTTTAAAACCCCGATACATTTATGTGGATCATCCATCACGGCCCCTCCCGCTCGCATCAATCTTATGCAGCCGGGCTGATACTCTGCAGCGTAATTTGCTACTATATTTAATGAAATTTATATAAGTGTTTTATGGGATGCGGGATTTGGATGAATATTGGGAAATTTCAATGGTGAACGGGTTTTAAGAGGAATTTTCATCTGATAGTAGCATTTTAAATATGTGTATATTGATACTACCATCCTGGTTTCGCCTTTGGACATATTAATAAGTGGCTTAGAACACTCAAGGATCAAGAATAAATTAAACGGTGAAAGAATTTTTGAAATCGGTCTAGCAGTTCCTGATATAAGCACGTTCAAACTAACTCTTCAGCTTTATATCAGTCTAGATAGATTGAAGCGAACATACAAACAATTTAATGTACCCTTTTTCTTTTTTTTTTGGGATCATCAATGCCTGGTTCAATTTAAACTGTTGCCATGGTAACCGGCTGATATTAGCAATCATAAATCAACATTCTTATATATTAACTCAACTATTTAATGGCCTTCCGAAAATTCCCAGGACATTCGACATGACGGGTCAAGTGTACGATAAAAATCAAAGGATTTATTCATCACGCGTATTCCAATCGAAAACTGACTCTATTTTGAATAAAATAAAATTGAATTGCAATAAAATTCGATCTCCTAACATTATCCTGCCCGCGGGTCGTGACTATGACATAGCGGTACAGGTTATGTAAAATGTGTTTTAAGTTATGTAGGTAAGGTTGTTTTTTGTTCGTATCGTTAAGAGGCTTTAACGGATGAGGGTGGAATCCAACAAAAAGCAGTTGGACCGGTTAGTACGCTGTGAACGATTCCAAGTGATTCGATATAAGGAATCAAATGCCCTAATAATATATTCATAATTTTTTCAAAGAGTCTTGTTTAAAATTTGTGTCTTCCTGATACCGATTTAATGACTTTCTTTACGAATGGATTTACAAAAGTTAAATGTACTGACTCTACAGATGTTTTGTCTAACGCAAGATAAAGTTTACCTTTTCCCGAGTAAAATTTCCCAATCTTTACCGTCACCCATATTCGTAACTTAATATTGGTAAGAAAATTTCAATTGGTGCTGCTGTTTTAGAGTTTTATATTTATAATTTTTTGCAAAGGTATAATATGTTATTTTAATTATTTGAAAGTCAAGGCCACTGGCTCAATATCCTTTGCAGCATTGCACACGTATTGATGTTGGAATTTTGTCTTATTGAGACCTGTGCAATATGTAAAAGACTTAATAAAAATGCATTTTTAAATTACATAAGTATATTATTTAGTACCTTTTTTCTATTCACCATTTAGATTATTTAGCGAGGGCGAAAATATAATATCTTTAAAAGTAGCTTTTATAGCAAAGATCTTAAGGCGTAGGTAGAGGCATCTAATTAATACTGGTTATTTGTTAACAATAACTACTATATTTATGAATCTATATGAACTATTGAAAAATAATACATAGGTACCTACCTACTATTTTACTCTAGTAGTATGAAGTAGGTATGGGAGTAGTTAATATGTATTTTTAATGTTTTAAGACTTACAAACCTACATTAAGAATTTTCCTCTTAGTATAAGAATAGGCATGACGACAGTATCCATAAATGATCGTATTAGTATTTTTAAGGGAAAATGTATAATAAATAAATTAAATATAGTGACTTAGAAATCTTAAAAACATTAAGATTAATGAGATTATCAATAAAATAAAACATTGAAATTCTGCAGTTGGCCATTTTGACTAAAACACGCGTGACGTCACGCTTAAGTAAACAACTCACGTCAGATGTGTTTTGTTGTTATGAATATGTTGAGAATACGCATTTTTATTTATTTTCTATTGTTTCACGTATGCTTTATCGACTCAGAACAGAAATATAATTGCGAATTCACGAATACATGGTTCGGGGTTCTCCGCGCCAACTTTATACAATCATTTCTTATTATTTTCTCGCTTGAAATAATTACTAACACATTTTTGAGCATTATTTTTATGTGGATTCACACTGCAATACTGCACACCACTTATAAACTTTGAAATTCGTTTTTATAACACATATTAAATAAATATTTTTTTAATTTTCTTCGCAATGCGTACAAATAATTATGTATTTACTAAAGAGTGACGTCACGCCTACGCCATGACACCTGCGAGCTGTTTTGGCACAGTTAATAAATATTTTTTGAAAAATGGCTTTTATCTTCGTTAAATTTAAGTATATTACCGAAATATAGGGTTTTTCTTGTATAGTAAACGTATACACACATTATGGAAGAGGATTTCAAAATCTTTCGTCATGCCTATTCACAGAAGGTTTAATGCGTAATAAATCGCATTTAAAATACTGTATAGTGTATTTTATCTGTATACCTATATCAAGTAGTCTAGTATTCACTATCACTTTCATCCTAAACTAGTTTACGCTCATAGCTTTGTTTACGTTATCATGATCTCAAATGTGATCTCAAACTCAAACTTTTTTTTTTCACTAGATTTCTTTAATAAATACTTAAACGATCATTTTTTTAATAATACCTATACTTCCATTGATAAACAATAAATTAAAATAAAAATTGACAAGTTTCGTTCAATATTTCAATCATCTCTATGTATCAGAATGCACTAAAGTTTGTTTAGTAGTTTAGTAGTTTTATAATTCTAAAATTTGTTACACGTAATCTTACGTGTAACAAGTGTCTACTCAATGTAAGATTATTGTTTAAAATTAAGGATTTTAGATGTTTCAGGATCATGAAGCTGTTATCAGTAGGTTACTAACGACCACATAAATTTTATGTTTTAATTAATTTAAATATATATTTATCTGTCCCGGCTTCATCTATGGTAGTTGGTGATCACGTATACATTTCTAGCGGTGAGAGAGCTTTTCAAAATGGGTCCAGTAGTTTCTGAGATTAGCGCGTTTCAGCAAAAAAACTTCTTATTATTATTATAAACAAAACGGATAATATTTTTTCCATATTTTTCTTGAAATTAACTACTAATCCAAACCACAAAAGCCTTTACTACATCTAACATTTCAAAGAAACCTTCCCATACGCTACACACATTCGAATATTTTTTTTACGCAAAATACGATCATGTAGTCATATAGTTATTGTATGTTTGCAGAACAGGTTCCTCAGTGGAATACCCTTGGTAATGAACTGAGCTGGCTTGACCTGGGATCACGTGAGTCATGAGTTATTGCTACGGAGCCACTAGGCAACGGTTGGTGGATTTGATAATATATTGTATGTCTTTGTTGTGTTGAGTATGGTAACAGTATCACAATAGGACATATTGGAATACTGTGGTATGGTATATAATATTAGAGGTTAAAATTTAGATATAGTGCATTTGAAACGAGATTTGAAAACTTAAAAGTGTGTTACGGACCTTATATCCTATATAATAAATACGGTTTATGTACCTTTAATATCTAAATTTTTAGTGCATGGTTTATAAAATAAACAAATGCCAACTGAGATACTAGTCTCTATTTAAGCGGCTAGACTAGCGATTGTAAAACAAACTGTATGTAAGTGTCGAGTTAATAATTAATTAAGACTCAGAATATTTCAACTTTTGTCGAAATAACTAGTTTAAAACAAATAAAAACATAAGTCAAAATATTGTCACCTTAACATAGTGGTAATTTAAATTCAAATCCATACTAATATTATAAATGCGAAAGTAACTCTGTCTGTCTGTCTGTCTGTTACTCAATCACGCCTAAACTACTGAACCAATTTGCATGAAATTTGGTATGGAGATATTTTGATACCCGAGAAAGGACATAGGCTACCTTTTATTGCGAAATATGTACCACGGGCGAAGCCGGGGCGGACCGCTAGTTGGTAATAAAAATCTTGTTCTATTCTTTTACAAATAAATGTTTTAATAATAGTTTGTTTATAGGTAATATAATGAGTCATGTATATAATTAGAAACACGTTTGTGTTTTGGTATTTATTATTGAGACATAGAGATAGAGACTAGAAAATTTCTTATTTTATAATCAATCTGCTATTAAATAATAAAGTTATATGATTTGTATTTATCTAGAAACCTATTCTAATATTGTTTTAGATCACATAATTAATAAGCAGTATAAGGATAATGAGACCTAATTTAGTTATTAGGTAGCCGGTAGGTCGTCTACCTTCCATCAGTTAAAGACATCGCATAAAAATCCCTTGCTTAATTTTAAATATACGCATACGTACAGGACTACACAGAGAAACAGACAGCTGGAGTCGGGAAGCGACTTTGTTTATAATGTAGTGATATAAAGCTTATAAAAGAAAAAAATAATCTAAACATTGACCGTAACATCATCTTGTCACACATAACGTAACCTTGTCCGCGACCTGCCTCAACGTGACGTATACAGTATACTAGCTTGCGCAGGCGCTATTTGCATACCTATTCGTTTTCTAATAGAAACAAATGTATTGCTTAATTATATAACGATAAATTTCTTGTTTTTTTTTTTTGTAGAATATAGAAGTTATTATATATACCTTTTTTTTTATTTTTATGTAAATAAATCTGTCCATTTTCTTAAGTAGGTATTGTAATTTTCAGAATTCAGAAATCATCTATCTAATTTACACCAAATCGTATAGATACGCTGCGTAGTGTGCTAAACAATATACAGAAATAAGTAATACTAATTCGATTTATCTTAATATATATTATATATAAATCTCGTGTCACAATGTTTGTCCTCAATGGACTCCTAAACCACTTAACCGATTATAATAAAATTCGCACACCATGTGCAGTTCGATCCAACTTGAGAGATAGGATAGTTTTTATGAAAAAAAACGTAAACATGTAGGTACCACGGGCGAAGCCGGGGCGAACCGCTAGTGTCTATATATACTCAAAAATATAACTCTACTTTGGACACAATTGGGAAAAAATAAAAGTGACTAGTATAGTAAAACGAGAAAAACGTTATGTATTGTCTCTATCATTTAAAATTGTTTCAAAAATAATGTATTCATCTTTTTTGTGTTTTAATGTCCTCCGTTTCACCTCATCCATTTTACAAGCTTTTATTATACTTGTAAGATCACATTACTATAGAAAATATGTCCATCTAAGTAGACCATTTCACTAGTTATAAATTTATTAGTTGGTCATCAAGAAATTCTTATTACAACAATATTTAATAGTTCTGTAATAAGAATTTCCAAATCATTTCCTATTTTTTAAATGTTTTTTTTTAAATTACAGACAAGATCGAACCATGGACCTCTGGATCGCAACTCAAAAGCATCGCTGCGACAAGGAAAAATGGTCGAAAGGCCTAAAAATATTTATCAAATCATATAAATATACAAAGCCTTGTAAATGTACAAATTATAGAAAAACCATGAAGCAAATATACTAGATCAATGATAATAGGTTCATTATTCTTCAAAAAACGCAACTTTCCTTTTCCATTACATAAGAAATAAATAATTCATGTAAATATCACTTTGTGGGATTTCTAGAGTTCATACACCGACCTTGGTGGGACATTGAGATCACATTTGTAGCATAAAATTAAACTTTGATGCAATAACAATTGAGTGTACATTCCCTTACTGCAGTTTAACACTAATAAGACGAGTTATGTGCCAACTGACTTTTTGAATTATTATTTTCATTTTCCTGTGTTTACTTTTGATAATGGCCATAATGTTGACTTTCAGTTCATGGATTTTAAGTGATTTAGATTATTGTTTTTGTCTTACCCATAATCTTGTGTATAAATATCAAATAAACATATCTGTAGGTACACGATCCATTTAGTACGATGCTGTATTATAAAAAATCGTAATCGTATCGTTTTAAACTTTACTATTAATAATCTGTGACCCAAATACGGTACAAATTTTTAAGGTATTTGGGTCACAGATTATTAAAGTAAGAAATTATTAAAATTTACTAAAATCCAAAGAAAATTGAACAAAGGTTGAACAAGCAATGAGAACCTCCTCTGCATAATCGCAGTGATGCCTGGAATAGATTGATCCCAAAAATCTTTATTTATTGCATTTTATTTCATCAATATCAAATAACACTTAAATTATATAGGGTCTCCTTGTCTGCCTTCCAATTAAACCATAGCCCACCCCATTACAGTCCTCTTTAGTTATAAAAAGTAGTTATTTTTAGCAGTAATTCCGGCAAACACTCGTCAAGTGGTCAAAATTTGATTTATTCGTAGCGCTGATTGCAGATTTTAATTAAAACGTCAGCCGATCAGCTGTTAACGCTTGAGTGTTGCCAAAAATGTTGATGCATTTCATTTAATGAAACTGGTATTGCCATTATGTATAAATAGAGCCTTATTGCTTTGCGAACGAAACTGTAAATAGAGATAAAAAGAATATAGGTAGATTTTTTATTATGTAACACGATAACTAAGGATTTTCTTTTCATATCTATAATCTATTTTATACATTGATGGGGAAAAAACTATTCAACATCGATAGTTACTAAGACACTGAAAACTAATGGTCAGAAGAGGAATAGAATCTAAAGTAAGAAGAAAGAAGTAAAGACTTATGTACACTTAAGGTATCTAATATAAAGTACATTAAACAGAACATTTCAGAAAGAAACTGAACCTAAATTTAGTTTAAAAGTCTTATCAATCATCTTTATTCGACCACATGATGAAGATTCTCCTTAAGGATCTCCCAAAACAGAGCATAGGTTTGTAAAAGAGTCAAAAGCTAAGCAGGAACTAGTAAAGTTGCGGCAGACGGGAATTTCCATAAATTAGAAGCTGTCGGTTGCGTGACGTGGCCCCAAACGTGTGTACGTCGTGGCAAATATGTAGAAACAATCTGTTTTTATTATTTTTTATAAATATTTGAAAAATCCTGTAAGCCTTTTCTAAAAACCTTAGATGGTTGTGTGGAAGGTAAGTGTTCTATTTAAAATTATCAACCTGTTACTGTGATAATAATTAAGTTTTTAATATTTGAATAACATTATTTCCATACATATGTATTCGATACTAATATAGAAAATAGCAGCGACACTAATATTATGTTCAAAACAGACTGCATTGTTAATTTCGTCTTATTGTGACTTGATTGAAATGTGACGTGTTTTGGATATAAAATACTTGTGGGTAAGTAGACGTGTATAAAGTAACGAGCGACTGTTTATTTAAATAAAATATTCCATACTAACATGGCCCACAGTGTAACGATCAAAGTACTAACTTTCCATGCCTCGTAGTAAGACGAATGACGTAAGTTGCGGAAGTTCAAAAAACTGCGTCTACCCTCAAGTATTTTTAAAAATACATCTAATACTATTGATTTTATATTATTTGCGCATATTATATGTATATTTTAGTGCATTTTATACATATAACTTTTGCATAAATGTTTAACAAATATAAAAACACCTGAAAATCAAATCATTTCATGTCATTCATTTAATTTCAATTCATTTAATACAATATAGATGTTGCTTCAGCGAAAAATAGCGAATATGACTTTTTGATTAATTAGCTTCACGCGTAGAACCGTTAAATAAATAAATAAATAAATTAGCTTATCCACTCTATCTATTTCGGCCAATTTTATCTACATTCCATCAGAAATTTTCGAGACGAGAAATATAAAGAAACAACCATCACACTACTACTATAAAGCTACAATTTACATTCCCTAATTACTGTTAAGTGCATACGCAGTCAATAAACTTTTAAACCTTTGTCCCAAAATCTGATTGCAAACGATAGATTGCTGAAAGCTCATCACAAATTAAATTGCGCTTGATTTGCTTTATTGCGCGAGCCAATCAATTGCCGAAAAAATTGTAAAGCAGATGGCAGATATTGTAATAGGGATCCGTGGTGTACTGAATTTTATAGTTATCAAATTTACAATACGATTTAAGTAAAAAACTACTTGAAGAAATCGGAAAGGTTATATTACTAGAAAGCTTAGCAGCAATATGCTTTATAATCTAAGGTTTATTTGTATTAAATAAAAAAAAACAGTAATTTTAAGATTACGTTTACTCTTGAAATGGGAATGTTTAAAATAAAATATGAAATTAATTGACTTATATTAATGAAATTAGAACTAGCAATTTATTGTGTCTTAATAATGGTTACAAAAAATTCTTAGCTAATAGAGTTTAAACAAATAGATGTGAAATATTATTTTAAAAGTATAATACTAACTTGGAGTATGAAAATATATAGAAGTTATATAAAAATAATAAAATACGGAACCCTCAAACAAATAATCCACGTTTAATCTGTAAAATCAACACGGGCGGATCGATTCCGCCATTCCACATGTACCTATGTATATATGCAATTGTCCGTCTATCTGTGCACTTGATTAAGTTTTTACAGCTATTTTTACAAGTGAACAAACATACAAACGTATCTAATGATGTTGTAAAGAAAATTATTGCTCAAATTTAATAAGATTAAATTCTTTAAGATCAATGTGAAGTGTAGAATTAGTATGTATAAAATTGATTTAGAGTTTCATGATCATACTTACAAAATAGAAACTAATGTTAAAGAGTTTAATTTTATTCCCTACATAACTAAACTATTTAATAACATATTACAAACGGGTATATTTCCTAAAAACTTTTGCCATTCTAATATAATCCTACTCCATAAGAAGGGAAATAGAACAGACATTCAGAACTATCGTCCTATAAGTCTTATATCGCATCTATAAAAATAATTTATAAAAATAATTGAAAATCGCATAACACGAGATCTCGATAAGCAACAGCCTCCTGAACAAGCAGGATTTCGTGGCGGTCTCTCTACAACTGACCATCTTCATTCCCTTAATCAAATTATAGAAAAAAGCCATGAATTCAACCTCCCACTTTACTTAGCCTTCGTTGATTATTCAAAAGCTTTTGATAGCCTTAAACATAATGCCATATTCACAGCTCTAAAACAACAAAATATAGACCCGACATACATCCAACTCATACAAAATATCTATCGCACCAGTACAGCTTCAATAAAAATTAATAGCAACGGCCCATCCTTCCAAATATCAAAAGGAGTAAAACAAGGCGACCCGTTATCTCCAAAACTCTTCAACGCTACCTTGGAAGAAGTATTTAGAAGCTTAGCACCTCGCTGGCAGGAAAGAGGCTTCAAAATTGGTGAGCATCGGTTAACAAATCTTCGCTTTGCCGATGATATTGTCCTCTTTTCCTCTACATCCTTAGAGTTGCAAACGATGCTCGAAGACCTGAGCGATGCAAGCCTTAGGGTTGGACTTACGATGAACATGACCAAAACAAAGATAATGACTAATAGCACCAAAACCACCATCATTGTCGAGGGTGGGTCAGTTGCATATGTCGATGAGTATACCTATCTTGGCCAAATAGTTTCTTTCCAAGCAAGACAGGATAAAGAAATTGGTAAACGTATTGAGAACGCTTGGAGAAGCTTTTGGTCGATGAAAGAGCTGATGAAAGGAAAGATGCCTCTTTCACTAAAGCGAAGACTCATGGACATGTGCATCTTACCCATCCTCACCTACGGTGCACAGACTTGGTCATTGACTGATCGCCAAAAGTTCGCACTTGGGGTTTGCCAAAGATCGATGGAGCGCAGTATTTTGGGCGTAAAACTTACCATGCCATGTTTGCCGAATGTCGGAGGAGTTGTGGGCGAAAATTACCACTTTGTGGACCCCCAACAAGGACAAAAGGCTGCGTGGCAGGCCCAGGACAAGATGGCGGGACGAGCTTGATTCCCATTTAAAAGATTGGAGCAAAATTGCTCAAAATAGGGAGAAATGGATTGAGGGAAGAGAGGCCTTTGCTCAGCAGTGGGACAGCCATGGCTCCTAATAAAAAATAATATATTTGCACAATGTATAGATCTACTTTATATGGAACAAAACTATTGCCTAACACTATGTTAAAATTCATATAATTAAGGACTTTTAAATAAATCGGTTCTGCATTATATTAAAAATCGCCATAATAAAGGTATGTGCACGCAATTTCCGAAAAATGAACGTACTTAAAATTAATTGGCGCTTAAAACCACGTGCTCACGACATATTGGATGTCAACGAAAATATTCATGCAGGCAAAATGTTTAACAATCATTATCAATTATTTTTTTTATTAAAGAGTTAAAAAAATGAAAATGTGTACTTTTTTTGGAAAACTTTAGTGAAGACCAAAAAATCGATCTTCGCGTGATTCTTACTTTATTTTGGATACGATTTATAAGCTCTAAGACTCTTTTTTTTAATTCGATATCAAAAAGAAGATATAGGATATGGACCTTTACATCATATTAGAAAAATGTCCCTTCTACACTCGCTCGTCTAACTTAAAAATGTGTGTTAAAAAGTTGGTTTTATCAAACCGACTCTACGTTAAATGATACAGAATACCTATAAAATTTCTTGGGACACACAACAGGAATATATACGTAGTCTGGATGTGAATATATACGTTTAATAACTCTAAAAACTATATAATAGGGTTGCTTTTGAAATAAAAACAAAATTACAGTGTAAATCTATTATCTAGTCAGATAACTCGATCGATGGCATAAATATTTTGAACAGAATAAGAAAAAACAACTATTTTTTCTCTGCTGCTCTTATTGTTTTATTTTTAAACTAGTTGCGCCGATCTGTTCTGCCCGCATATGTCCAAAACTTTGAACAAATACAGCCTCCGCCACTTGATAAGATAGCTTTCAATAGGAAGCTTTACAATTGGTTAAATAGTTTTCTAGACTTTATCTACATCTCATACAAATACATAGCTTTTATTTAAAAAAAACATGCTCTTGAAAATCACATAATTTTTGTTAGTAATTAAGTACTGAAAATATTTTGCATGATGGACGGAAAATAATATGTCATGTCATCTCAGGTAAGTGACACACGTTCATAGGCTTCATAATTAATCGTAGATGTATTTTCAATATGGACACAAAATCCAAAATATAATATAGTACGAAAATACAGATTACCGTATATTTCGTAGAGGCCAATATTTACGTGCGTTCAACTTACAAAAATGTTTAAACTTCAAACAGAACATGAATTGCCAAGAATTATTATAACCTTATTTTGGATTTATGCGTTTGAAAAAGTAACTATCAATTTATTAGACAACTAAGTTTAACTGACTTTATACTAAGTCTATAATATGATGTTCTAAGTTGAAAGGTGGTAACCCTTAAATGGAAATGTACAAAATTAGCACCACAAATAATTTAATACTTTATACTATACAAAATTAGCACATAATTTATATCTGCGTCCAATTTGGCGCAGTTTATAAAAACGAAAATCAATTAATTCTTTTTTGTCATCGCGAATAGAAGGGACATTTTGCTAATATGATGCAATTACACTTGGGTGAGGTCATCACACCCACGGCGATCACTTAGACTTCTGACTTGAGACGATTTTGTGCGAATGAAAATAATCTACACACGTGTTCACATGTTTTGTTTTACTTATATGCATCTCTTTATTTAAAATATTATTAAGGGTTCTTTAATATCTTTAAATATCGAATGAATAAGTACAATATAATATATTGATTGATGATATTAATTAAGACAAAGGATTTGGCTTTGAACTCTAGAGGCAGAACTAGTATTGTACAATACAATCAGATAGTAGATAATTATAATAATAATTACTTTTAGTTAACTACTAATTTTAAAAATGAATTAAGTTGTATGAAATTTGCTTTATTTAATTTTACATTTCAGCTGTGAAAGCAAAGTCTATAATAATATCTATTATAGTTACATGTCCACTACGATTCTTGCTCTGCAAACGTATAACAATTAACTTACTTTATAAGACAAAGATCTAACTAAAATAACATAAAAAATACACTCCCAAAAAAAA
>CAJQZM010019227.1:0-13587 GCA_907164665.1 Colias nastes | reverse complement strand
ACCTATCGTTGAATTAAAAAAAAAAGAAAATTTATTAGGTATTAGTAGGAATGACCGACCACCGGCCTCGCCAGTGCTCGCCAGACGCACACATGCCGATTGCCGTGGGAACGCTCAGTTCAGATGGCGACGGATGGCGACAGGCGCCTGTCGTCTGCCAATGCCTGTGAAGCAATCATGCCGTGGGAACCCACCTTAAGAGCAGAAGTGGTCTAACATTTTTTTTTGTTGTAAATTGTGTCATACCTACAGCTTACTGCAAAGTAAGTTAGATATAATCAAGTCAAAGTCAAAGTGTTATGTAATGTAGGTTACTGAAATAAAGATTTTCACTTTCACTTTCACCCTTTAATAATGTTCTAAGGTTACACAAAGGTTGGTTACCCCTGTTAGGTCATTGTACGAATTTCCGCCTGCCCTAGGAACATACTATAGTTTATACCTAGATTAGATTATTACTACCTACTTATACTAAACTAGCTTCCGCCTGCGGCTTCGCCCGCGTGGTGTTTTGATAAAAGGTAGACTATGTTCTTTCTCAGGATCTAAAGATTGTCTGTGCCAAATTTCATCAAAATCGGTTGAGAGGTTTAAACGGGAAAGCGTAACAGACAGACAGACAGAGTTACTTTCGCATTTATAATATTAGTAGGTAGATAGGTACCTACCTAAATAGTTAGTGTACCCACGTCATGTAGTATGTGTTTGAAAGTTACGTGACGTTTTTTTAACACTTAAATGCTTTTCTATTTCTTTAAAATAAATACTTTTTATATTTCTTTAATTACTTTTAACCAGTCAATTATTCTTGTTTTAGTTTACAATAAAGGAAAAGTAATGCTTTAAATAAAATCGATTATCTAAAAAAAATATCACACGTCATGCGAAAGAGGTTTTTACTTTTTATGTCAAACTTGCGACTCCAATTTAGTGAGTAACAACTTGCCTACCTACTTCCTGTAAAAAAAACTCAAAACTCCGTCATAAATAAGAAAATTGGTTTTCGATAACGTCAGTTAAAAAGTAAAATGCTAATGATGCCTAATTCATTTGTTTAAAAATTCCTAATGTAAATATTTCGTTGATATTTCGCTTATAAATGTAATAATTGATAGTCTGTAAATACCTAATGTTCTTAATTCAAAAATATTACAGATAAATAATGTAAAAAAAATAATTAATTTACAATAATAACCACAGTAACCTATCGACATTGTGAGTTTGTGACTAATAAATGACACTAATAAATTAAAATGAGAGGTTCTCATAATTAAGTAGGTACATATCCATTAGTTTTAAAGAATAAGTAATAGTTACATATTATATGAAAAAGGTTTATGCGTACAAAATTTATACGTAAAAAATTCATAGACAAAGTAAGAAAAGAAACGGTTTGCTAGCGCCAATTATCCACGCTCAATCATTACCAACGCTCTCCGTGTCGTATGTTATGTATAGTTTTACAATAGAAATATTGTTAATATGTAACGAATCTAACAATGCGCAAATCTGACATCAATTGAGTTGAGTGGCATTCAAATTTTAAGATTTTTTATGTTGCATTTTCGTATAGGAGGTAGCAACGTTGACAAGTGAGCATTTTAGTATAGTTGGTTCTTTGATATGCTGTTCCTCTTGCTATTTCGGTTAGAGTCCGGGCTGTCTGGCTGGTCGCAGTGGTTGCGTTTATTAGTGCGCATCTTATCTGCACAGGAAAATATCCTTAATTTAAAGTCATTTTTTAACGCGTAATTTTTAATCTTTTGCCTTTAGATAGATCCATCAGACATACATTTTTTATTGCAAGACGTTTTTTTCGTTGTTAAATAGGTGCCAGACGCAATATTTTATTTAAAATAATTAAAATGTCATCGAAATAAGTGAAATTCTATCAAGATGAGTCCCCGTGAAGGATAAGTAATCACTGTGTAACTTATACTATATATAATATTCATTTTACTATTTACAATTTTTTTGCAACAATCTACCATGGTGCCTTCTTTTCCCAACGAACCTCAAATAGGACGTTAATGTAAACTTGATAAAAACCAGATATCATCAAGAAATTAAAGACTTTTTAACGGATTTTAAACGCGTTTTATTCATTATATTATTTTCCCGAGTCTTTAATTTCTAAATGTATAATACTCGCGTAAAATCAAACACTAGAAAATACAAATATCATCAAATTCATATTTATACCCAAAAGTGTAATAAATATGAAACCATCTATTAAAAATATTAGTTTACTAATTATTCAATATAAGTATTAAAAAAGGATAATATAATATAAATAATAAAGTTATTACTTACCTTTTAAGCGGACTCATCTTGATAGAATTTCACTTATTTCGATGACATTTTAATTATTTTAATAAAAAATTGCGTCTGGCACCTATTTAACAACGAAAAAAACGTCTTGCAATAAAAAATTTATGTCTGATGGATCTATCTAAAGGCAAAAGATTAAAAATTACGCGTTAAAAAATGACTTTAAATTAAGGATATTTTCCTGTGCAGATAAGATGCGCACTAATAAACGCAACCACTGCGGCCAGCCAGACAGCCCGGACTCTAACCGAAATAGCAAGAGAAACAGTATATCAAAAACCCAACTATACTAAAATGACTTTTTTTTTAACGTTGCTAGCTCCCGTACGATTTGTAATTGATAGGCTCTATTCTGATTCTGCCCAATCCTGCATACTGTGCTAGTAACACCATGTTTCTTAGAATTACTCTTAAAAATCAGGATATTATTTTTTTCGAATTCAAATTGCACATCTCAAAAACAAGGTAGGTACCTACAGTTATTTGGAAGATGGAACATACAGTTATCCTCACTATTTCATGAGTTATTGTTCCAATAATACCTATACACACTGACGAAGTAGGAGGAATATCCACAATCACTAGCCACTGCAAAAACGAATGTAGAAAAATCATCCAAAGTATTAAAAGTTTCAATAAACGTGTTCAAAGAAATTTTATTGAAATTAGTGATATAATTCGAGTTACTTGTGTCATTGTATTCACCTTATAATATAATCTAGGCACGTATGATTGAGGTCAAGTGTCCAGCCTCCAAGTGATCGTTATGGCATTTCAATATTGAGGACTATTCAATACCTACCTATCATTTTATTGTGATTTAATTTATTTAAATATACTTTTATGGGCTAATTATGTTTACGATAAACATTAAACAGTTATATTACTATTTTGTTACTCAAATAGTACATGATACTGTATGTAGGTCGTGCTGAACTGATTTAAATAGGTACTATTGAAATACAAGGGTCTTATATTAATTGTTAATACTACTCTTTCTTCATATTAATCTTGAAAATCCATTCAAGAATTTAATGAACTTCTTGATGAACCTTTTTAAATAATATGATATCATGTGAAAAATATACTTATTGGCTACTGCCTATTAACTGTTTTGTGTGGTTTTGTGTTTAATTTTTTAAGAAGCGGAAGTAGGTATACGGTCTATAGATTAAAAAAAAAAGACGGGTTGCATTGCACTCCGGGAGTGCCGGCAGAAGTGAAAACTTGATTATTAACGTTCAGCATGTTTGATATTTTGGAATGGTATCCGTCTTACGCATGGAATATAAGGGCTAAAAAAAAAAAAAATCCGTCTTACGCTTTTTCGATCAGGCCACGTGTCCTGACGCGAGTTTAAAAGGGGTGACAGACGTACAAACTTTAAAATCGCGGTTTTAAAGTTCGCGTACTTACTCGGCTCGACGTCGGTGACACACGCAAGAGCTTGGTCAGTAGCTTCTCGCGTGTCACCGATATCGAATGTCTCTATGTCATCAACAGAGGGAATTTTATGTTATTCAGGAATTAAATATAGACATTTTTAATTTAATAACCAGCACTTATTTTTAAGTAAATAGCATTCTAACAAAATAAATGTTCAAAAATTGAAGGATATATTTTTTAAAGATACCTTCGCCAATATTCAATTATATTATATTCATTCATATTAATTATATTAAATTATTTTCATAAAACTAAAAGAAGAAGACGAAATTAATTGAACTTTTGCACTTAGTAACACCTATTATAGCTAGACAGGCTAGGCTCGCGGCTCGCGGCGGTGACAGACGTGCGAGCCAAGGCGGGCTTCGAGTAAAATTTCAAACATGTTGGATCGTCAACGAACTTACTCGACGGTTTTTAAGTACGCGTACTTGGGGTGACACACGAGCGAAAAAGGTCGTCGAGCCACAAGTACGCGTACTTACTCGTACGTCTGTCAGGGGTGTAAGATTTTATACCCAACGCCGCTAAAGAAGTTTTCACTTCAAAAAAACCATCGAGATAGTATGTACTTATATCCTAAAATTAAAGGTCACAATTAAGAAACATCATGTGAAAAAAATATTTGCAATACAATAGGTCCCATCATTACCTTCACCGTAACCTGAACAAAAATAGTTCCGACATTGAAAAGTTAAGTTTTTCAACACACGATTGTCACGAGAGTATTACTCGGCCACAGGAAACGGCGGTAAAATCTATTCCCACACAATAGCCTCCGATGATGTTGTTACATCGGTCGAGTAGCTTTGTTTTGTTCCAATATCGGCAAAACGTTTGGTATCTGTTTGCGAACGTCAGTTGCTCCGCGGCGTTCAACAATCGAGATTGACATTTTGACGTAGGTACCTACGCGCGGTATTTGTTTGGCGCGAGATGTCATCCAACATAATAAACGATAATAATAATTATCAAAATGATACGAAGTTGAATAGTTTGAGTGCTTCGTTCGCGGATAAAACTTTAACACCGTTGAATGGGAGGTATAGGTCGAAAAGTCTGTCAAGTGATAAATTAAACAAGGCGAATAATGCAGATCGTGCAGCTATTTTAGAGGATGTGGACGCGGAATACGTGACAGAAAATTCTGAAACTCCTGGTTGTTTAGTTATTAAAAAGGGAATTATGGACCAAGAAGCGCAGTCTACACTAAATGGGTTCGTATAATATAATTTATTAATTAAAACACAGTGCGTTGAACTTTTGAAGTTTGAAAGTTTTCGGAAATCCTTGGAATAATTGAACTTTAAGATTTATATATACCTACCATAGTTTACCCGCATAAATATAATAAGATAAATTAATGTGATTGCGTTTAATGCGATGCACTGAGTTATAATCTTAGATAATGGATGCAACTTTTATTTGGTGTAGAAGATTCTTTGGTAAATAAATATTTATACTGAGATGTACGTATTTGTACCCACTTTTAAGTTTTTATTTTTGGGATTACAATTTACAAGGAATAAATTAATCTTGCAAACTTAATATTATTTGGTAACATTTTAAAAAAAGAACTGATACCTACATTTTTTTTAAATTAACTAATATTAAATAAATTATTTAAAATCCATTAGGTACATACCTACCTAAACTGTTTGTGAATTTAATATTAAATGTATTTATAATATTATAAACAGATATTTACTTGATTAAAGCATTTTTTTATTCTTATAAGAATCTTATAGAAAATAAAATACCTAGGTTTATTAGAATATTTTATGTAAGATGAATACCTAGGTAAATAAATTAAAAATATTGCTAAATTAAGAATGTGTTAAACTCCCATACAATGAAAAAGTTTACAATGGAATCCTGCTAAGTATCTCCTTTATGGTCCAGAATTTTAAAAACTGAATTTTGATGAAACCTTTAACAATAACTGTTTGTCCTCAACATATTTAAACTTAAAAATAAAAAAAAAGTTTTGTACAAGGTACTCTGATTTAATATTTTATTTAGACTAATAGAATAGAATAGTATTTTGATGTTTTATTTATATTCTTATCATAAGAAAATAGGTATGGTAACTATTTCAATTTACTTTTTTATAAGACTTCATTAATTAACTGAATAAAGTAACTTTATTTGATCTATAAGGTAGGCACAAGCAAATTAGTATGGCTCCTATAATAATATAGGTATTGTATTGAACATGTGAATTGGAAATAATTTATGTACCTAACTAATCTATTCAAAACCATAAATGTATTGGGTATAATATTAATCTATGACACTTGTAAAGTACCTATAACCATAAAGTCTTTGTATAGCACATTAAAACATGTTTTAAATCTGGTTTAAGCTTAACAAAAACAACTGAATATTTTCACTGTCCAGTTATAGCTTCAAAGAAACCCATTTGTATGGAATCTTGCTGCTCACTTATTGTTATTATGCAGTCATATAAATATTTTTATTATATCATAATTCACAATGTTTTAGAAACAAGTTTGAACTTAGCATTTGTAAAGTCAAAACATAATATTCAAGGATAAATATTTTAAGAGCATAAATTGTTTAAAAATATTGAATGATCTAGGAATTAAATTCTCAACTATAGCAAAATTTTTGTGTTCAAATGTTTCCACTGGCTAGGGTTATATTACGAATTGCTCATAAAACCATTGTTTGTTTGTTTATTATTTATCTAGTTCTCAGAATAGTACCTGTTAAAAATTACTGATTTACGTTCATACTAGACAGTTTTCCCGCGTCTTTTCTTGCGTGCTTTTCACGTCGTCGCTATTATAAACATGTAGGTACACAGTTTTAGATTTCATATTAATTTTACATTGAATTTACAGCGTATTTAAGACATCTTCGAAATTTCGTCTTTACTTGGGAAGAAGTCGGTTAAAAACCGTAGACTGCTTAGTTCTTCAATACGACCACAGATTACTAAATAGTAAATAGGTACATACATAATAACTACGTCAATACGTCTACGTACTTAGCGTAGAACACCAATATTGTTGCTGAATTATTTTTCTTTCGTACAATATTAGTTCTGCTCTACACAATATTATTTAACACCTTGACGGTATCTCATTATTCAATACTCTATGAATACTGTCGCGACCCGTACCACGTTAAGGTCGCTACGTGAGACCGTTGCAGTTGTGCTGATAGCTGTCACCTTATCAAAAAGGACGGACTAGATTATTATAGGTATGTGTAGTTGAGTAGGTATATTTATTTGTGTTTAAATATCACGGTTGAATAGGTATAATGTCTATACTCTATAGTATTTTTTACGAATAAGATTTATAGTAATGACGGAGTGCGTAAGTCAGCTTAGTCTGGTCATTGAGAAAAAAATAACTTCAATTTATCGTACAGTACTCCAAAATTAATAATGCGCATGCAAATCTTCGCTAATTGTCGTATTTCCGAAAACACTCGAATCATTGAATCGTAAGAGCCCTTAACAATGCACTTGCATTTTACACCTTGTTCAAAAGAAATAGAAGTCAATTCACGGTCATACACAAATCAAAAACAAATCGGGCGTTAGGTGACGGTAGCCTGTCAGTCAAAAAACTCAAAAATCCGTCAGTCGTCTTTAAATCTTGGTGGTGACTGCACGTGTTCTCTCTGTGTGGAATTATATAGAGCTGCTATTACATACCCTTCTTGGTTTTGTTTTTAAAGGTGAATTGAATTAATCGATGAAATGATTTACACAGGTGATGGCAGTAGGGAAAGTGAAAATGAAGAAGAGCATAATGAAAGTTACGATGTATCTAAAATGTCAGAAATAAAGATAATCCCTGATTTTGATTGTTTTTATTTTTATTTTTTTGTAATTGTCATAATATTGAAGAATGATCAGTAGGTACAGTAAATACCTACTTTTAAACTGAGATTTTAATGATTAGATTTATAATATGGTTTAAATGTAAACCTGTGTTTGAAAACCATATTTTATACAATATAAATTTTGTGTTATTTTAACCTTCTTTTCTTCCATCATTACACCAGCTTCAGTAAGACACTTTAAAAGTACATACTATAAAATTTTCCAAGTCAAATCAATCCAATAAAGATATATTCGCAATCGTGGGGTTATCCTCGCTATTTACTTACAAGGAATTATCGAAACAAAATCGTTACTTACAAATAAATATTAATCTCTTTTAGCACAAAACACAATTTGACTAAATTATGCATGAAGAAAATGCATTTAACCACTCTATATACATATCATCTTCGGACGCTCCGGGAATATGACAGTTGCCGAACAGTGACGAAGATTTCTATGCGCATTATTACTTTTGGAGTACTGTATCTACCTTGGTAGAGATAAACTACGATAACATGGCGCGCCCCTCCAAAATTCAAAACGTTTGAAAGTATTTGTGAAAGTATTTACAATGCACCACCAAGATTCACAACGCATGTGTGCGTAATGAGACGGCCGTCAAACAAAAACAAATCCACGGATTTGTTGCTCGACTAGTCACGCTCTAATCGCTCATTATTATTAGTAATGGCGCTGCACTGACGTATTCTATGAAAACGACACGTGCGTTGTCTTGGGCGCTCGGCAACTTATGATTAGTAGACCAACAAATCTGGTAATAAGTGAGATATTACGAGTACTGTACGAGTAAAGACGAATACGTACAACTACATACAAACTCCTTCGTAAGGATGTCACTACACACATTGAAACAGTAATTTGGAGGGGCGCGCCATGTTAAGCGCGTCACACACGGTGAAGATTTATCTTAAGATACTGTAATATTTTATATTACAGTATCTTAAGGTATCCGGTATCAGCGTTCTGACCATCATTTTTCTTTTTTTCATTGCGTACCACGTACCCCTGTAGAACCGCCATCCTGTTACAAATGACCCACAGTTACAGTATCTTAAGATAAATCTTCACCGTGTGTGACGCGCTTTATCGTAGTTTATCTCTATATGCGAATTGTAGATAAATTGGGAACAAAAATTATATATAAATTTTTTTTGAAGTGAAAACTTCTTTAGCGGAGTTGAGCACTTTTTCTGTAATGGGTATAAAATCTTAAACTCGCGTCAGGACACGTGGCCTGATCGAAAAAGCGTAAGACGGATGGAGAGTTACTACGCGCGTTTTCACTTCTGCCGGCACTCCCGGAGTGCAACCTGTCTTTTTTTTTTGCTCCGTAGTTGTGATAATGATCCAATATTCGCTTTTCTTCAATATGATATATCCAGGAGGTTTAGACTTTAGCCTGCGCCACATAATACATAATAGTAACTAACGCGTGCGCGTTGTCATTTTTCCTCTAATATATTTATGTATAAGTTCCAACTTCCAATAGAGATATTCCCTATATAAAATATAACAAAACTTGTTTATTATCCACAAGTAACGTCGTCTATATAATAAACAAACCTCTCAAGGAAGTGCGATGCGCAAACACGGCTATCATTAACAACTGCCTTACATAGATAATATCGGTATTTACTTTGGGTAAGCGTTTGTGATACGTTACTCCGATATTTCCCATAACACGTTTATATATTTTATATGTACTTACCTAATATATTATGTGACATCATTTTTTGTCCTGTGTACCTTGATTCTAAAGGAAATTATTTTTTTGTCAAAATCCAATTCCGGAAAAATTATTTGTGTGAAATGGTAGTCATAAGTCAGATTATTTCCTATTGCTCGGATGAAGAATTAGTCGTTTATAAATCAGTAAAAAAATTAAAAACAAATACCATATTTACCATTAAGGTTTTCGTGAATGCCGAGGTAACCTAAGCACTACCAGTTGAATGAAAAAGATAGCTTCGGGATCATTTTGGGATAATCTATACTAATATTATAAAGCTGAAGAGTTTGATTGTTTGAACGCGCTAATCTCAGGAACAACTGGTCCGATTTGAAAAATTCTTTTAGTGTTAGATAGCCTATTTATCGAGGAAGGCTATAGGCTATAATGTATATCATCCTGCTGGCAGGAGCGGAGCAATGCGGGTAAAACCGCAGGGCACATCTATATACTTTTTTGTAACTATATTTGTGAATATATTTTTGATGTGGTACTACCTAATAGATACCAAAATACATCATATAGGTAGTAGTTATTCAAAACATACTTCCGTTTAAGTGCAAGGTTTATACAAAGGTAAATATTGAATCAAGATCGGGTCTGATTGCATCATGTTACTGTAACAGCACTTTGTTACATTGTTATCGACGAGTTTGAGTAGCCGCTTGTCCAGGTTTTGGTTGATCGGGAATGAGGAAAAAAATTCTTTATTTAGTAAAGATAGCGTTCATTGGATTTTTTATCCATAGAATAGTTTTGAACTAAGTTTTGAACATAAATGATTTTTCAATCCTTGGTTAAAACTTATTCGTCGAATAATGTATAAAACTACCATTTTAAAAACGTATTCTAATTGCCCGTATTTGACAGTTTACGTAAGGTTTACGTGACATTTTAATATTATCGTGTAATGGTGGCCATACACCATACATCCTATCGTCCATTCGGCATGACGCTACCGATTGGATCAGTTAGAACTGACCATGTGTGGGAGTGGATTAGCATTATTTGGCATGATAGTTATACTTGACGGAACAATCGAATTTCGATTCTTTTGGCTTGATCATGGCGATTGGATCATGTCGATTGGACCGTGTATGGCGGTATGCGATCGTCACTTCAGTCTGGTCAAGATTTTTCGTCTAAGCTGAAGCATAGGCGCTTCCATGGCGCTTCGCTCGCTTGGTCGATAAATATGAAAGTATATGGATGTTTAGATGTCAACGGTTACGGATTTGGATAAGATTTGTTTGGGAGATAGATGAAGTATGTACCAGATTACTTAACACATTGGGTACTTCTCATTAAATCTTAATATATATAAATCTCGTGTCACAATGTTTGTCCTCAATGGACTCCTAAACCACTTAACCGATTATAATAAAATTCGCACACCATGTGCAGTTCGATCCAACTTGAGAGATAGGATAGTTTAAATCTCAAATCGTTTTAGAGAAAGCGGGCGAAGCCGCGGGCGGTAAGCTAGTAGGTATATATATATAACAACAATCTTCCCGGCATATAATCCTTTTTTTGTTTCATTTTTACGAATAAAACGCCCAAAACGGCTAAAACATCGTCGTCTGTCACCGGTGACGCCATGGCTTCAACTGAACGTTGCTGCCGATTGGACAATTCAAACGTTGTGTGTGTGGTCACTGGTCACTATGGACAAACTGCAGATTGGATCAAGCTGCAGCGTCATGCCGATTGGACGATAGAATGTATGGTGTATGGCCAGCATAATACTTTATTGGACGGATAAGTTTTATCCAAGCATTGAAAAATCGGCCCTAACTTAACAAATAATCTATCCGTTTTGGATAACGGAACAAATTTCTTCAGCTTTTTATATCAGTACTTATAGATAAATAAGAACATCATACCACCATGAAAAATTACTCTTTTTGTGGCAATCGGGCTAAGTATCGTTTGCAGTATTTTATCCGACACCAAAACACGAGGTTGTTGTTGATATTCATTGAGTTTGTTTGTTTACAAATTAAACGTTTGCTTTATTCTGTTTTTATTTTTAATGTGTATAGTTTCGTTCAGTTATGAGTTAACACTAGATAGCGTCGTGGGAATTCAGCTATAGAATACAATATTATATAATACCTATGTAGGTATAATATAAATTTTTGGAAACTTCATATTCCCTAACGTGTCTCTTACGTATATAAGGACTTGAAGATAAAATTTATACACATAATTGTACCAATATGATCAATATACAATGTAGATATAATATTAAAAACATCATATGAATTTGTTAAAGAAAATTAGACGCTTTCAGTAGGACTGTGAATATTGAAAATGAACTAAACATTTGAAACAGTTTATAAATCACTACATATACGGGCTCAAGGTTATAGATTTGTACTACTTCAAAAGGATTACCAGTTTATGATTTTCCATAACGTATCTACTTACTTAAATTTGTTTATGATTTTATCGATATTTTTTATGTAAGCGGGCGTGTCCAACGCGACGTTTTCAAACAGTAGTTACCTACCATTGTCCATTATTACTAGTGAAGATTTTACGAAATAAAAATTCAATATTAGATGATGGTATTTACATAAAATTATACTGTTAAAAATAATCACGTACCTACCTAGTTTGTTACGCGTTCGTCGATGCACGTTAATGAACAACGTTAACGAACAAACTAAAATTATCAATTTTAGTTTGTTCCTCCAATGTTCTTTCGTCCCTGATCACAATCGGTCACATTAGGTTGCAGGATATAAAGTTATTGACTAAATGTATAGTTAGCTCACTGTACACTTAGGAACCATCAACTTGCTTATACTACCTACATTTCCACCATTAAATTTTTAAGTAATTCCCATATTATGTTTTACGAGCGAGATGCCTAGTATATAATATAGCCTATAACCTTCCTCGATAAATGGGCTAACTAACACCGAAAGAATTTTTCAAATCGGACCAGTAGTTCCCGAGATTAGCGCCTTCAAACAAACAACTCACAACAACTCTTCAGCTTTATAATATTAAGTATGTACCTAGATGAGTTTCTGCCGCTGGTTTGGCCAGGCCCCCACATTCGATCCCTTATCTAACCAGCAGTATTTGCATCGCGTTATCTATATTTAATGTAAAGTTAAGGAGCGCCCGACTTGTGATAACAACACATTAGTATGTGCGACAAATTGATCTGAACTGCTGGTGATTTCATAGTTTGTCGTGATGGATTTAGCGTGATCATTGTTTTATTGTACCAACATGACCGAGGATCAGAAACCGTTGTTGCTGTGAGTTTTTTGATATTTTATGTTTGTACAGTATGTAACTATGGTATGTAAGAACGCCTTGTAGATAAGAGTGTGTAAATAGATCTACAAATCAAACAAGTATCTAATGAATGAAGTACGTAACTAGAGAGTTGAATAAGAATTGAAACTTAATTATTCATTCTATTAATTTCATCGAGTTTTAAATACTTTTCAGAAAGCATTGTTATACGTATGTGGAAAATTTGCAGTTTTAAATGAGTAAAGTATTCCATATCTTAATCCTATAATAGGCGCGTAAAAAGATAACAAACACCACAGTCCACAGTCCACACTACATAAATACATATACCTACCTACGATTTGTTTTGTCTCGTTTTTAACAATCTCAAATTATTTCCAGTCACTATACCATTAATTGTTCTACGATCTGTATTCGTCTCGTATTGTCATCAATCTTAAATTATTTATATTCATAGTAATAATTTGTTTACGCGTTAAAGAATGGAGTATCAAATTATCGACGTTATCACTCAACTATTGGCCCACGTGGTCTCATTTAACTATTATGCGATTATAGTGAAGTAGGGATCTATACATTATACGCATAAGAGTATTTTAAAATCACTCTTAAATATAGTATCATTATCATTCTAAACAATTGTTTGCGTACCATTGTTTATTAATTACGTACCTATAATTTATACATCTTGATTGTAGCGAAGCCTATACTGCCACAGATTACTAAATACATAGTTACTACTTATGTAAATAAAAAAAATATATAGAAAAACACGCTTTAATAAGATGAAATAATTGTATTGCCGATCCTGGAAAAGTAAGTGTACAAAGTTTGAATTTAATGTGACCATATAAGTTTGACTATCGAGTCTAAAGGTACAAGTCCGAGACGGGCCGCAGACTGCAACCGCAGGCGA
>CAJQZM010019226.1:0-11554 GCA_907164665.1 Colias nastes | reverse complement strand
CCCATCACCCCGGGCAGCCCCCCGGGCCGCTGGTGGTGCGGAAACCCAGCCACGTAGTCCATAGCCACCGCTTGATATGGCAACATGCTCACACACTACTTCAACAAGAATCAGTCCTATTTGACAGTTCTTTTCGCGCGCACACACATTTCGTCAGTCCAATATGAATAAAAATTTATGTCCAACACACAAAACTACCGGGATAACTCGGCTCTCGTACAGTTCTCAAACTTAAAACATTTCGGAAAAGTTCAATATTCGCTCGCGCTCACGCGTGATGCGAGATTTCGGCGGCGCTGCTTTTCAGTTATCAAACAAACCGCTCTATTTTCGCGACCGATCATTTACGGGGATAGCTATTCACAGGGGAAAAGTCACGCACAGCCACCCACTTAATAAATATTCTGGGCATATATCCGTTTTTACGCAGACGTGACTGGCTGTGAACTGTCCGATTTTCACGTACGGAACGCGCGGCCGATTATCGAAAACAGTTGCACGCGTCCCCCTCTCTCGACCTCGGACGTGCAACTGAAACCAAGCACGCGCCAAACGAGACTCTATTACCCTCAGCCTAGACGTCCCGACTCGGTACTATAGAAGGGGACACCGCTCTATAATAGAAAGAGACGGCCGCACTCATCGGATATCGTCGCGGAGTTAAAAGCCTGCGTCGTTACACGCTTCGTAATAGGCGGTTACGTGATTGGGCGTGGCCAAAGCTATTAAGTTGAATTGTCGCGTTGTGATTGGTTAAAATTGCTAGTAGTAGCCTACGTGATATGTTCAGGAATACGTTTATAGCGTCCGCTCGTGGAATATAATAAGTGGAATGTTGGTTGGAGGTTCGCCAGTTGCGGCCGGGTTGCGGTTCGGTTCCCGATTCGTGTATGGGTTTAATTGTAGGACCGTTAATTTGTTTGGGCGAGGTGAATATTAAGACGATGGGTGTGGCCGCACCTGTAGGTATCGATTGTAATTCTACGAGATGAGTGGTTTATGTAAACATTAATCATACGTCATTAGACGCTGGCTGAATCGAGGCAGACATCAAAGAATGGCGTATAGAAACTGTAGTATGGTCTCAACAGCTGTTCTAGTATAGGTTGGACGTAAACTGTTTGAAATAAACTAAACTCATGGTAAAATAAGGAAATACTGAGAAATGTAGAGACAATAATATCAATATTTTCCTTAGGTATAGGTACCTATAATAAAAGTTATTTAAAATAATAATTTTGGTTTTATACTCTTAGATAAAGGTAAATTATCGCTCTATTTGCGACTACCTATGTTAGTTATAGCCCAAACATTAGGTAGGTACCTATAGAGAAATGTTAAACCTTTTGGGAAATTAACAATTTCTTGTCTTTATTACAATAATTATCTCTACTAAAACTTAAAAATTCACAAACCCCTCTACGAATACCTATAATTCAAAATTTCTTGCAAGTTAGATACCTACTGGTAAAAAAAATTTGTGACTCTGGCTCTATATAAAGCAAAGAAACATCCTATAACCACTTGTTTTTGAAATACATATGTATTTATTAACTTCATGAGAAATCAAATCAATTTGTAACCTAGATAGTGGATATTAATTATTAGGAGGTAAACGGTATGTTATAGCTATAGAATAACAATTTATTAAGATAAAACAAAAACCAAAACATAGATGTAGAGACGATCCAAACTTTATTGATTTCTGTCGAGGCGTGGCGCAGACGATACCTAACCTAATATTTATGTTCTATGTAACCTTGGTGAATGCGAATATCTACTTTGAACTCAATTTATTGGTATAAGAGTACATTTTTGGATGATGAGTTTAGATATAGGATGTTATTGGCATATAGGAAAATGTCGAATCTTTGAGGTTTGAGCTTCAATAAGAATATAGTAATGTAGAGATCTGACTCTATATGAATCTAACTACGTTATTGCTATTGCTGAACTGATTTATAGCCAAAAATATTAATTAAAACTATTTTATTGATTATAAAATAGATCTAAGCGTTCTAACAGACTAACTGCACAATTAGTCTGTTAGAGCTCTAAGGTGTACCTTAGGTAGGTAGGTACTTTACTAAAAATGTATTAGGTACTTTTCTGCATACATCGGTCGCAGATCGTTCGGTCGGGTGTGGAGTATTGTTCTCACCTTTGGGCTGGTGCAGCAAAATACCAACTTAGCGCCTTGGACTCGATTGAAAAACGAGCGATAAGGCTTATCGGGAATGAGGCCCTCACCACCTCGAAATTACACACCTTGGAACATCGTCGAAAAGTGGCTAGTTTGGCAGTCTTCTACAGGATCTATCATGGTGAATGTGCTGAAGAACTGCACAACCTGATACCTGCTTCTCCTTTTTACCACCGGTCGAGTCGACGCGGTGCTGGTCTCCACCCCTATGTCATCGACATTCCACCTATACGCACTAAGCGTTACGCTTCTTCCTTTCTCGTGCGTACCAGTAAGGAATGGAATAATCTTCCGGCCTGCGTGTTTCCTGATAATTATAATCTGGACTTATTCAAAAGAAAAGTGAATAGGCATCTATTAGGTCAGCATGCTCCATCCTAGACCACGCTTATCGCTTTCCATCAGGCGAAGCGATGGTCAAATGCTTGCCTAATCCTGATATAAAAAAAAAAAATACATACAGTACCTATGCAGAAAAAAGTAATACATTTTTGTATTTTATTGGAGCAAGGAATCTTAACTTTTTGTATAAAAGTAAATCACTAGATATTTTTTTAAACTAGGTAACTAAGTGTTGTTTATGAAAACAAAATGCTTTGTAATTTCAACGGCATGCTTTTATTAATACCTAGATTAGCAAAATCCATTAAGGCACATATCTACTAGATCAAAACTGATATCAAATATCACTAAAATCAAACAGCAATTGCATGATAATTGCCAAATGGAAGCACAATTGACACCAATCTATACGTCATTGGTCAAATAATCGTAATTGGTCAAATAATACCGCTTAGGTCAACCCGGAAGCGGTTTGCGACGTCCGGCACATTTGCAATTTGACACATTTGACGTATTGTGTCAAATACAATTCAAATGTTCTAAACGTTTGGTATATGAAATATGAATAGTGGCATTTTCATTGATATTCTGTGTTTGCTGTAATTATTTGTATGGCTCGAGTTTGGCAAACTCTAACCAAATAATTTAGGTGGCTAGCCATTTGAATTTGAATTCACATTTACTTATATTCTTAATATTACAGTGCAATATTAAATTGTTTAGAATAACATTTAATAGGTAAAGATTAAGTTTAAGTTTGCTTTGAATGCATCAATGTTAAATTATTTTAAAACATGTCTATATTATAATAAATCATGAATACCTACTGTATATTTTAGGATTTATTTTTTGGTCGATATATTCATATAGAAAAACCTTAAAGAAGGACCTTGCTAAAAAACCAGAGGTAGAAATTTGTGAACTGATAAGTGGTAATAATGCATCTGAACGAATCAGATAGAGTTTTGCAAAAATAAATAAACACTTTTTCACAAAAATTTAACTCAATATACGTATCTTATAAGTTGTCAGTTATGTTAATTTTTCAATTTTCATATATTCAAGAAGAATGTCTCTTCATTATCACCCGTAAATACCATTACGCGAACAAATACCCAAAAATAAATTGAATTTAACAACAAAACACGTGTTAAATTATCGAAAGCTCAGACAGTTAGCGTTTATAGGTTCGTTTTTCATTCCACAAACGTTTTTGTTTTGTAGGCGGTTACGGTAAACATCTTATAATCAATAAAGAGATCGTTTCAATGGACACGGTCACGTTGTGTCGCGGACGCGATGGTACGCGGGGGAGTGTGGTCATGAGCGGAGCGGGAGCGGGAGCGGGAGCGGATTTTATGGTCGCCTTAATCTGTTTATGGTTACCTAAATAATTTTGTGTCACAGATTAAACGTTGATTAATATAAATATTTACTTCCTTAAAAAGTCTTTGAACATAATGAATATTGGATTAGAAGTAATGAATATAAACGAAATCAAAGTAAGTAGGTAGGACCTACATAAAGTTTTCATGCAACTCTATTAAAAATAATTAATGTTACAATAGTTAAACGCATGAACATATTTGTTTTAGAATTGGATAAATTACCTTTTTAAAAAAGTAATAGGTAGGTACGTTTTAAAATATTTAAAAAAATTAACGTAGGTATTAATTACGGAATATATGAACTATTTTAGAGAAATTATGAGAAGACACATTCATTTGTATTTTGTATAGCTGTAAGCAGACAAAACGTGAGCACACAGAAGCCTGCAAAGTGTACACGCATCAACTCACCTATAGTTAGAAATCGCGTCGCTCATCACAAACGCATCTAATCGGGGGAATCAACCAGAAAACTGTCGTCCATTGAATAATTCGTGATTTCCAGTTTTTCTCGACAGGTTGATCAGCGGCCGTGATCTTGATATTGGGATTTCAGAACTGGCCATTGAACCTGCCTGAATTGCTACAGTTATACAGATTTTATTCTATTTACTGAGGTTTATTTGGGTGTTATTAAACTTAGATGCTATTCATTGTTTTTTTATATTTTATTCGATGCTCACCCCAGTTTCCAGAGATAAGAAATAATCGTGCTCATAATGAATCGTGATGAAATCGGGCTCAGATGTAGTTTTTTAATGATAAAATAATAATAAATCAATAGTGTAGCTTTTAAGCTTTTAGTAAGGTACATACAATAATACAAAGTAAGAAAATTGATATCGCTTATAGCTCTAATTAAGCTTGTGCTTGAGTAAATGAGTTTAGATTTTAAGTATCATAATATGAAGTGTATTTTTGGAAACCATCGTCCAACCCTTATTTTCGTGTTCAATTGATTTTCAATTAATTTATCGGATATAAGACGGACAAATTTCTATGAGCATACCCATTAATTCAAAATCAAAATATGAGTATATTTACATCAGAATTAAAAACTAATCAATGAGGTTAGTTTTATTATTAAACCTAGGTGCAATCTACAAAATAATTTTACTTGGCTATTATTTGCTATAGGTAGTAGTATATTAAATGATAAGAAATCTTCATATATTAAACTCAAACATTTATTTATTCAATTAGA
The DNA here is from genome assembly GCA_907164665.1 of Colias nastes. NCBI lineage: Eukaryota > Metazoa > Arthropoda > Insecta > Lepidoptera > Pieridae > Colias > Colias nastes. The sequence goes on along the minus strand of CAJQZM010019226.1, from coordinate 6,417 downwards.
CTTCTTATAAAAGCACTTTTGAATCGTCATAACATTTTTTTATCATTTACCATTATTTCATATTGTCTCATTATTATTTCATATTCCCTCAATAATTTTCCACTAAAATTGTTTACATCCAAGCTATTAGCTATTTAGCTTACTGTTTACAAAAACGTACCAAGACAGCCCAAGCGGGTACGTGCGTCCCTTCGCAATGTGGGCCAGCCGATCGATGCTGATTAACATTCAACATCTGCACTATCGTAGGATTAGTGACGTCACCATTGCTTCGATCGCGCCTTTTTTCGTTGTGGGATGTGGCTGCTGGTCTATGTGGTTATAGTGACGTTAGTTGCTTATCTGATGATACTATTATTAACTTATCATCTTCATCATCATCAGCCCGTTTTGTTTGAATTGTGACCATTTGATGATAGGTACCAATTACCATCATCATCATCAGCCCATTATGTTCCCACTGCTGGGACACGAGCCTCACATGAGGGATCAGGTAATCCTAAATCACCATACTAGCACAGTGGTAGTTAGCAGTTGTAACAATAGCGGTGGAAATATTAATTCACGTCAATTACCTATGCCTAAATTCTAGTACAACAAACCACTTACATTCAATTATCATGTACACAGTAAAATTTACTTACAAATAAACATGTCCAAGTTTATCTCACATTACCCCAGAATTAGGGAAGCACACACGCATTAAGATTGCAACCCTGATACTTTGATGCGAATTAAGATATTCTAATTTTAATTGTCCCGCGCTTTATGGGTGTAGGATAAGTGTTGCCTTGTACAAAATTATGGTTGTAGGTCGTACGAGCTTAGAACACTGACATTATATAGCATACACTGAGAAAAAAATTCATTAAAAAATATTAATCTATACTTATAATAAATCTGTAGAGAGGCCAATTCTGTACATAAAATATATTTAAAAAAAAACTATGAAGGGGTGATAAGGGATCGCTACTGATGCCAAAAATGCAATTAGTAAAATTTTTGTCTGTCTGTCTGTCTGTCTGTCTGTCTGTCTGTCTGTATATTCGTTATAGAAACAAAAACTACTCGACGGATTTTAACGAAATTTGGCACAATTATTCTTCATACTCCTGGGCAGGTTATAGTATACTTTTTATCACGCTACGATCAATATGAGCAGAGCAGTGAAGGGAAATATTGGGAAAACGGGAGAAGTTACTCCATTTTTTAAGCTTCCGTCGCGTGTGCAGCCTTAATGGTTAAAGCTACATAGAAATCATGTACGACACAAATGTTCTTAAATTATTATTATTATATAATTGCTAGACAGCAAATGTCTATCTTTTAAAATTGACTCACAATAACACGTGAAACTTCAATAGCTTAGCAATTCGGAGCTTTCTGATTATATCTGTCTACTCTTACGTTTACAACACTCTCACTCATCCCTAATTAAAAAAAGTTAACATTATTACCTATTCATTAAAAAAAGAATCATGTAAATCGGTGTAGAAACACCAAAGTTATACATGAAATACGCTATAAGTCATCGCGCGTGAATACAGAATCATGCAGCCTTAAGGATTATTATTTTTGTGTATCAGTTGCCGCGTTCAACGCGCTTCGCGGCGGGAGCTATAAAAAGGCGGCGGGTCCGCACCCGTTTCGCGTTGTCACGGCATCACGTGTGAACGGCTGAACCGATTTCGATAATTCTTTTTTTATTATATTCCTTGAAGTACGAGGATGGTTCTTATGTAGAGAAAACGTAAATTTATACCACGGGCGAAGCCGGGGCGGACCGCTAGTAACTAATAAAATTAATATAAATCCTAGGACAATTAAAGTTCTCTAACGGCTACAAACGAGTTTTACTTATTGCATTTACTGACGCCAAAAATCCAAGTTTAGTTGGAATAAAAATGCCTGTTTACTAATAACGAGTAAAGTTTATTTAAGTGCAAGTAATCCAACATACTTTCTGTTAATATGTTTTTATTAAGGCCAATAACATAAATATTGGTTACACGTAATATATTTTTTATTCTTAGTACTTTTTTTCTTGGGTTTTACTACTCTTGTTACTTGTCTTAAGAATCTTGTGACTAGGATTCACAATTTAATGTGTGGAAATAATAAAGAAGTGATGTTATAACCAGTATTTTTTTATAGGCCCTATTAAAATTTTGACTTGTAATTAATATCTTAGAAGCGTTACTATACTTATACCGCTAAATTTAAATACTCAAAAAAACTTCTGGAGGAGAATCTACACATGAATATGAACAAGTTTAACTATGGAACCGACTCCAAAAAGCGCGAAAAACAATCATGTTTTTTACTTAACATTTGTGCTTTTAGAGTCGGTCCTATAATTAAATTTGTTCATATTCATGTGCAGATTCTCCTCCAAAAGTTTTTTTGGGTATTTAAATTTAGCGGTATAAGTATAGTAACGTTACTAATTACTTTTACATATTGATGATTTCGATCAACTTTCTTCTTATTATACGAAGCTCTAATTACTAATGTAATTCAAAACTTTATTGTTTTTTAAAAGTGTTCAGATAAGTAATAGTGAAAAATTGTTCGTAATCTTCATTTGCAGATAGGTGGACATAATAAATAAAATTTGATATTTTCCTGAAATAACTTTATTCTAATTAACCAAAAAATAATCATTGACAACATAATTATATAAACATAAGTATTCATGATAACAAACAACTTGCCCAACCGATGCTGAATTTTTAGTTTTTTAGTTTTTAGGCAACAACACTGCCACCAGCCAAGTAGTTTGTATTCAGTCTCAATGCCGCTGTGGCCACCCACTTCTCTTCCACTAGGTGCTACGGCTCTAAGGAATTCCGCAGCCATGCGACTTTCTCCCTTAATTCTTCGTCGGATTCTGAAAGGAATCATTTATCATTTAAATTGAAAACAGCAATACCCGTAAAAGCGCTTTTCATTAAAATATACATTACCTGCTGATGCTGCTGGCAATCGTATTAATGGAGCTACATCAGAATTCGATGACGAAGATGATGTTCTTGTCAAGGAATGTGAACGGGCCCTCTCGATAATTCCACGACTACGCAACTGCTCTACCATCAATCGACGACTTCAAAGTTTTCAGAACCTAAAATAATAACACTGATTTGAATGATGACTAAAAGAAGACCATAAGTGTACATCATATCTACAGGGTGTAATCGTTGAGTGTGCACAGGCGATTGCATCAAAAATCTTATCGAAAGTACTTAACCTAATGAGTAAAATGGCATTAATAATAACTTTTTTAAAAATAGAACGTGAAATATCCGAAAATTTTACATTAAACACTCTCCTACATTTAGTATGAAATAGTAGAACGGTTTTAGTTTACTGATCAACTGACTTATTTCATCGTTGGTTAAAATTCTGAGTGTTCCAGAATCCACTCTTCCATCTAGACAACGCAATATACCAAATTACTTTAAGTTTGAATAAGGTAATATTATGAACATTAATACATCGACTGTTCGGACAAAGAATAGTTTGGTACTGTGTTCTGGGGTGCAAAGAATAAATAAAACTATCTAGCTTCTAACTATCTCCTTATGTAGTTTGATTAGGTACTACTTACCACGAAATTGGGTTACATACTCCTGCAACCCCCACCTCTTCAGGAGATCACTGGTTAATTGATCCATGAGTATTCTTTTATTCGAGTCATACAATTGTTTTTGCACTGCACAAATTATTTTCACTTGTGTGTTAAACACACGTGCGCTCACTGACGCTAAGCAAATAAGCAATTGAGCAGCAACGTCCCAGCCGCTCCGGCCGCCGGCAGATCAAAGTAGGCATGTATCTTGTTACTAGTAAACTTTACTAATTCCAATAAAAGGTATATATAAACACTAATAGCCATAACTGTAATGACAAATAATAGTTTACTTCTTGAGGGAAAAATAAAACTAGTTCTAATTACAAGTTCACGAATTATAGAAATAAGAAATGCCATATTAGATATTATAGTTTTTTGTAATCGGTCATTTTAGTAAAACTCTTTTATAATCATAACTAATCTGTACCTCTTGATATTAGTACAGTACCTACAAATTCAAGGAATATTTATTAATATGTACATGTAAAATCCTACAATCCCAAGTAAAGAATATTAATTTCGACATTTAATAAAACCCGTTTATTGGTATTATATTAAGAAATTAATAAACTGTACTTGAAATTAAATTTTTTGTAGTTTTCATTAAAAATACATAGGAATTGATAAAATTTAATAACATTGTTATTTAATTACGCCGAAATTTTTTCTCTCAGTGTAGCTATAGATCTATTCCATAGCTTTCCTAACCCAGGTATATAATCGTGTCCCAAACCGTTAAGAATTATACTACCACAATTTAAAGTATAGGTATGCTGAAATATTTCAAAATAGCACATTACAATATATAAGAATATTTTATTTATAAATTTTAATAATTTTGGTATTTAGATGTACAATTTTTTTAGCAATTTTAAATACAAAATGTTGAAATAGGTTCTATAATTTTGAAGCCTAAAGTTTCATTTATCTAAAAAAAATTGTAAATAATTCATGTACATGAATTCATTTTTCATACACATAAAATTCATTAAAATTATTTCACAAACAAACAATATACCTATCATTCACCTTTTTAAGCATTTAAAAATATATTTATACTCATAATTTATTTAAACAACAAATCATAAAGGATAAGGATATCAAATCTTAACCCTTCACTAAGGGGTTGTTTTATTAATTTATTTAGTCTGCTATCGCGTAAATTATACGAATTCTGGTATAATTGGACCCATATGCAAAGTTTAATGTTTCGCCTTGATTTTATCTTTGTTTAATACATTCCTTGATGGAGGGTTGGGCACAAATATAATCGCAGGTTAGTTGATCTGCTACTTTGTTACTTCAGAATTGTCATCTATACTAATATTATAAAGCTGAAGAGTTTGTTTGTTTGTTTGAACGCGCTAATCTCAGGAACTACTGGTCCGATTTGAATAATTCTTTCAGCGTTAGATAGCCCATTTATCGAGGAAGGCTATAGCCTATAAATCATCCCGGGAAGACCATAAGGAGCGGAGCCACGCGGGTGAAACCGTGGGGCGCAGCTAGTATTTGATAAAATTTGCGTAATATCTATGTAACGTGGTAACTATATCTCATTCGCTCTTATATAAGAAAGCACTGATGGCTTAAACACAGATAAAGCTTTCTATTAACCTATGTACTTTGAAAAATCAGTGGTTCTAGACTAGATGTACTAAAAACGGAAATTGAATTATCAGTTTAGGAATGATTGTAAAATCCAGCCAATGCTTTAATTTTTGCATTCATGTAATAATCATTTATGTGCATTTTATTATTTCTGTTCAATTTACATTTTTAAAAGTTATTTTCATTTCCTAGACTGCTTAGGTACGTTTATTTGTGGATTATTCGTATAAATAATCTCTCATATGATCATTGTTTCTAAATTAGCATAATCGGTAGGTATCCGTATCTAGTTATTCCTTAAGAAGCGCTAAATTACTAGCAGTCTCTATATCCTCAGGTCAATATTAAATTTTCTACTCATAACAACGACAGACCCACAACTAGTTCTTCAATAACGCGACGCCATCAACACGATATTAATCCAGCTAAAAATATCGTACGGATATGAGTTTGTGAACATTGCTCATTCGGAGCACGAACCCTCCCCTCCGTACAGTTGGCAACGTAGCTGCAGTACAGTCAGCAACTAGTAGATATTATAAGGAGTATTATAGGATCAGCAAGTATGGGTTAAAATTTGTTAAATCTATACTTAATATTATAAAGCTGAAGAGTTTGTTTGTTTGTTTGAACGCGCTAACCTCAGGAACTACTAGTCCGATTTGCAAAATTATTTCGGTGTTAGATAGCCAATTTATCGAGGAAGGTTATATATCATTACGCTAAGACCGTGGCTAAGACCAACAGGAGCGAAGTCGCATGCGGGTGAAACCAAAAAGCGCAGCTTGTAATAATATAGGAGTATAAAGTTTGTATAGAATAGGCAGAAATGTTGGGAGCATGCATTACGTATTAATGGTAGTTCAAAATTTGGGAATAGCTTGTAAAAACGGGTGGATGCAGGGTTTGTGTAAAATTAATTTTGAAACGGATTGTAGTGATGCAGATGTTACTGCAAAATCACTTACAATTAGAAAATAATACGTCATAACACGCATTCAATTTTTAAACTATCATCAATGTTACCATCGTATGAAGCTACTTCACAATTTCCCTCAAAGCACAACATTCACAATATTAAAAAAGCGCTTTACAACATTAAAAAGCGCTTGATACAAAAGTGTAACAGCGTTAAGAGGCCGTATCGATTTTAAGAGTGATTTTGACTTGTTTCT